>CAUYPK010123782.1:0-25185 GCA_963574355.1 Loris lydekkerianus | reverse complement strand
GCTGGAGAGGGGTGCCACGTTCATCCTCCCGGGGGCTCTGTACTGGAGGATGGAGAGCTGTGCCCAGTTCATCCTCCCTGGGGCGCTTTACTGGAGGCTGGAGAGCTGTGCCCAGTTCATCCTCCCTGGGGCGCTTTACTGGAGGCTGGAGAGCTGTGCCCAGTTCATCCTCCCTGGGGCACTTTACTGGAGGATGGAGAGCTGTGCCCAGTTTTCCTCCCTGGGGCACTTTACTGGAGGATGGAGAGCTGTGCTCAGTTTTCCTCCCTGGGGCACTTTACTGGAGGCTGGAGAGTTGTGTCCACTTCATCCTTCCTGAGGCACTTTACTAAAGGCATTGGGAAGCCGGAGACAGCGGAACATATGGTCCATCTCCATGCTGCAGGCTTGGTTGGTGCTGGGCTGTGTGAGCCCGAAGTACAACAGGATACAATTTCACCAGATGTTTTCATTGACCCAGTACTACTCAGTTCTAGGCTGTGATGGCTACATCCTTCCATTCCACTGCTCATCTGCTCCCCATCCACTCCCAAAGTGCAGACTGACTATTTCCGCTCTCTGCCTTTGGGTAAATAAAACCATGCTGGAACAGTGGGACTTTATTTCTGTCGTGGGAGAACAACAGAGATGAACCACCCAGGTGCAGAGGAAGCTCTCCCGTGTTCCCTGACTGGACGCTGTGGCCTTCTGTCCCCCACACCACCAGCGACTCTTCCCCACACCCCTGCGGGACTCTGCAGCACCTAGAGATTGTCAGGCTTGTGTTCTAACAAGGAACATGTGGGGAGAGAGTCAAGGAAGGCAGTACACGATGGACTCAGGAAATGGCAATTGAGACGATGGTCTTGGAGAGCTTGTCTCCCAGGCCGCAGACAGCAACTGCTTACATCTCCATGGGCAAAATGGGCTTACCTGACCTGACTATTTTCACCTCTGATGGAAACAACTTTGAGTGCTGAATCAATACCTCTAAATTGGCTTTGCTTTTTCTAATATTTTATTACCAAAATGTTCCATTATTCAGAAAAGTTGAAAGAATGATACAGTGAAAAATTTCTTTTTTTTTTTTTTTAAATCATAGCTGGATACAGTGAAAAATTACCTGCGCAGCACCTGAATTCTGCACTGACATAGACTGCGTCCACCTCATTGCTTGTCCGTTTATCCCTCCACAAGCCATTAATCCATCTGATTTATGATGCATTTCCAAGTTTGTTGCGTATTTCTGTACATGCTACTCCTGAACATTTCAGAATCTGAGTCATTGACTACAATTAAACAGTACTTTATATGAATGAAATTGCCCAGCACACACTAGTTTCTGTCTGGTGTCTGTGGTTGGCAGGCCGTCTGGTGCACCTGCTTCTGCCGGAGCAGCTTCCCTGCAGGGCTTTCTGTGGTGTGTCCATCCGCTCTCTGGTTGAGTGACTCCTGGGCTGTTCTCAGGCTGTGCCTGGTATGAATAACGCTGCTGGGAACATGCGTGTACAGGTAATTTTGTGAATATGTGCTTCACTTCCTTTGAGGGAATATTTGGATGTGGAATTTCTGGGTCATAGGGTAAGAGTATCTTTATTTTTCTAAGAAAATGCTGTTCGCTTTCCCAAAGTGGTTGTACAAATTATACTCTCACCACTGACATAGGAGAGTTCTGATTGTTCTGCAGCCTTGCAAACATTTGGTGTTGTAAGTCTTCTTAATTTCGGGAATTCTGGTGAGCACCCATGCTATCTCCCTGTGCTTTCAACTCACCTTTCCCTAGTGAATATGACAACATGCCGAGTATCTTGTCTCACACTTTTGTCAGAAGCTTACTGGGTATACACTGCTGTGTGGCAGATGGAAGATGCATGTCTCTTATTTCCATGCAAAATAAAATCAAGTGCTGTATTTTATTGTTGACTTGTCAGTTATTTAGATACTCAGAATGAAAGTGGTAACTTTATATTCAAAAGCAAATAGAATAAAATATGTTCTACCCTCTAATCAAATAAGTTTTAAATCTAGACTGAGTCAGCTCAATTAATGACTCATAGGCCTTATCTGAACATATTCTGTAAAGTATTCTCTACCCTGGCACTGACACTCTATTAAGGAGACGTGAAATCTTAGGCTGGGTAGGATATTAGCTTCCCAGGAATGCTGTAACAAAATACCATCCACCGAGGAGTTTAAACAACAGAAATGTGTGGTCTCCCGGTTCTGGGAACTGAAGTCGGGATCAGAGTGTCAACAGGGCTCGCCGCCTCTGCCGGCACTGGTGAAGGAGCGGTCCATGGTTCCCCTGCTTCTGATGCTTCGTGGGCCATCTCTGGTATTTCTTGACCTACTAACACTTCACCTAATCAGAGCTTTCACTTTCACATGCATTTACCCCTGAGTGTCTCTGGGTCAAAATTTACCCCTTTTCTAGGGACTCAGTCATAATGGATTAGGGCCCACACTAGTGACTTTACCTTAGCTAATTACATCCGCAAAGACCCTAGGTCCCACTGAGGTCACCCGCACGAGTTGTGGGTATTAGGACATCAATATGTTGAGGGTAGCTGCGATGCAACTCACGACAGACAGACAGACAGCGTCTTCAGGATTTATTTATGATGATTCTGGGCTCATATCCAGCACCCTCTGTGACATCACTGTCTTTGCACCATCCTGATGATGATGACGGAGTCACCCTTTCCTAAAGCCAGGCCCTCCATGGAAAATCTCAAATAGGAAGGTGATTCTGTGTCTTATTGGGAAAGCCTGGCTGGGCAGAGGATTCTGTGTCCCACTGAAGGCACATTTCTCTGTCCCTGGTCTGTGGTCCCTGTAGGCACGTACACAGAAGACAGAAGACTGGGATCTGGGGTTGCTCCTGCAGGATGTCACCGGGGGACAGGAGTTCTTCCAACTTAAGTGAAGCTTTCATTTGGGGTGAGTACAGCTAATATAGCACTTCTTTGGCTCTCTGTGTATTTTGGATAATCAAACTATGGACTTATTTTCTAATGCACAACAAGGTTTTACTGGTATGGGTGCTAATAAATTGCTTTGATAATTCCCCTGTAAGCAGCAGTCCCATTTGATGGCACAGACCAATTGTAGGGAATGTGTGTGCTTAAGCAATGCTGGGAAGATTGATGCACGGCTTTGAGACTTGATGTTGTTCGAGTCACATTTTCCTGGAACCTGGAATGTGATGAGTGATCAACAACACCCAGTACTTGGGTTCAGCAACACAGCCAAACTGCCATGTGGTCACACAAATCAGTAGAACCAGGTGGAGATGCGTCTGAACACACAGGGGCTATTTTCTTCAACAAAACAAGGGCAGCTAACATTTGCCGTCCACCACAGAACACTGACATTACACAATGAGTGTGCTCATGAGGACAAGCTCAATGCACGCTCATTGGACAAGCTCAAAGTAGGGCACCTGAGGGCCTAGTCTGACTCACACTTAATTGAAGAATAAAAAAGAAGTCAAAAAATGTGTGGGGGGTAAAGAGAAAGTGATACAGGTGGTTTGGGAAAATAATTGTTCCTATTGTATGATAGTTGTTAAAACTTCTTATCATGCTTTAACACTAAATTTAGTAAATATTCAATAAAATTTATGATCCCAACAAGTCTCTCTGTGAAGGACTCTCTTCATCCACAAGGTTCTCCCAGGTTGACTGCATTTTCACTGGCCTGCAAGTGGTTCATTTGGCAGGAGACTGGGGCCTACTCTCTGACCCAGCATGCACATACGGTACCACAGCTCTTGCACATGCCAACATCCCTTTACACTTGTGCAGACCAGACTTTGAGGTTACCATACAGATAAAAGAAAAAAGAAAAAAAAAAAAAAAAAAAAAAAAAACAAGAAAACCCCACAAAGAAATGATAATGAAATAATAATTACAATAAAAATGAAAAAATACAATGCAAAGATGATTATCCTTTAAAGCATTTTGCTCTACAATTAACTTGGTAAAATCTGGCCCTGAAAGTCTGAACATTGCTTCCTTGTCTGGCTGGCAGGTGCTTTTGGATGAACTATGCCGGGTGGGCAAGAGGTTTTTCCCACCAGAGCTTGTCTGGATCTTAGGAGCATAGAACATCTCCTAGACGTCCCGTCCTCCCGTTTCCAGCTGCTGCTTCTCACTGGCGTTTCTCCCACATATTCACCAGGCACATTCTCTGTAGCATGGTCATTTCAATTGATGTAAAAAATGTATTTGAGAACATTTAACACCAATTTATTATATACATATATATGTATAAAACCATAGCAAATTAAGAATAAATGAGAACTTAACAAAGAACATCTATGAAAACCTATAGTTAACATCATACTAAATGGTAGGGGAGGAATTGGAAACTTGTCCCCTAAACTCAGGAATAAGGCCAAGATACCCTGTCTCACCATTAGTATATACAGAAGTCAATTACTTTTTTACATATCAGAAATGAACAACTTGAATTTGAACAATAAGTGCCATTTACAGTGGAACCAAAAAATGAAAATTTGGATATAAATCCAACAATGTATGTTCAGGATCCTTTCCTACAAAACCACAAATATCTTGCAAAAGAAATTGAAGAATTGGTCAGTGCCTGTGGCTCAAAGGAGTAGGGCGCCGGCCCCATATGCTGGAAGTGGCGGTTCAAACACAGCCCCAGCCAAAAACTGCAAAAAAAAAAAAAAAGTAGAAGAAAACAAAAGAGACTATGCATGTGAGGTTGAGTTTATGAGTTGTTTATATGTCATATCAATATCGAGATACAGTAAAGAAAAAATAATAAGCTGGGTTTTATTAAAATTCAGAACTTTTGCTTAGGGAAAAACGAGATTTAGAGACTCAGAAGGCAAACCACACATAGAGGAAAAAGATGCGTAGAATGCATATTAGATAAAAGTGTTGTTTTTAAGATATGCAAAGAATTTTCAAAACTTAATAATTTTACAAAAATTCAGAACAAAAATCCAATTAAAAATGGGCAAACATCTGAGCAGTACCCTAGAAAGAATGTATACAGATGGGTGGAAGAAACTGTATTTAAAATTATTTATCATCAGGAAAATGTAAATTAAAGCAGTAATGAAAGACGCCTATTAGCATGATTAAAATTAAAAAATATATACCAATCGCTAGTAAGAATTCAGAGCAACAGAACTTCTCTTTGGGGAATGCAAAAAGGTATGCTCATTTTAGAAGGCAGTCTGGCAGATTTTTACAAAGCTAAACATAGTCTTACCATACAATCCAACCATCAGTCACAGGCCTAGGTATTTACCAACTGATTCAAAAACTTATGTTCACTTAACACCACGCACATGAATGTTTATCGCAGCTTTATAATTACCTCAAACTGAAACAACCAAGATAACCTCAAATTGGTGAGTGAGTAAACAGAATCTGGTGCAGCCTTACCATAAAATACTATTAGGTCATTAAAAGGAGTGGACCATCGAGGTACACAAAGGTATGAATCCCAAAACCATGACGCTAAATGAACGTGGGAGGTGCATGACTATGCGTGATTCTGTTTAAATGCATCCTGAAAAAAGGAAAAGCCATAAAGATGATGGAAAGATGGTTGTTTGCCAAGGAATAGTGAGTAGAGAAAAGTAATAGGTGAATCCCAGGGAATTTTACAGGGAAGAAACTGACCTGTGTGACCCTGTGACGGTGGACATACTATGTTCATCGAAACCCATAGAACAGGATAGGCAAACACGGAACATGCAAATTAAAACTAAATTGTGATGTGGGCAAATACAAAGATGAAATGAAGAACATGACAGACAATATAATTATATTTCAAATGTAGGAAAAAGAAATCTCATTAAAGAGGTTAAAAATTAGCAAAAGACTTGAATAGATATTTCTCCAAACAAGACAGGCAAATGGCTAACGAACACTTATGAAAAGATGCTCAACATCCCAAATCATTAAAAAATTGCAAATTAAAATTCCCCTGAGATGCTGCTTCACGCCCATTAGAATGTCTACTGTCAAGAAAACAGAAAATAAGACTCACACCTGTAATCCTAGGACTCTGTGAGGCAAGGAGGTGAGACCAGTCTGAGCATGAGTAAGACCCCCTCTCTACAAAAAACTAGAATATTTATCTGGGAGTGGCGGTGCACCCCGGAGTCCCAGCTACTAAGAAGGCTGGAGTTTGCAGTGAGCTATGATCATGGGACTGCACTGTAGCTCAAGAGCGGGTAAGAACAACCCCTAAAATAACAAGTGCTGAAAGGGCACAGCACTATGGAATGTGTATGGAAGTTACTCAAAAAATTAAAAGTAGAGTTAGCATATGACCCAGGAACTACACTTTTGGATTTGTAACACAGAGAATTGAAACCAAGGCCTCTTTGAGACATCCGTACACCACTGTCCACGGCAGCATTATTCACAACAGTTAAAACACAGGGGCCACCCACGTGTCCACTGATGATGGATGAGCAAAACGTGGCTTGTGAATGAAAGTAGTACTCCCCAGCCCTGAGGAGGAAGCAAATTCTGACACATGGGTGAAATGGGAAGACATCATGCCCAGAGAGAAACACACCAATCGCAAACAACAAACACTGTGCAATTCACTAGTGTGTGGCGGGTAGAACAGACAAAATCAGGACAGAAAGGATGGTGGCGGTCATCAGAGCTGGGGGACAGGGAGTGGAGTCAGTGTTTCAGGGGTGGGCACAGAATGTCAGATTCCCAGGATGAGAAGTGTTCTCAGTGTGGATAGACCTGACAGCTGTGTGGCAGTATCAATCCATTTAGCACCGCTGGATTGTATGTTTAAAAATGGCTAAGATGTAAAGTTTATGTTATCTGAATTTTACCTCAATGAAAACAACTTTTTAAAGTCCATTACAAGAAACGTATTTTTAAGCATAAGAACACAGAATAATTAGAAGTGAAAAGACATAAAAGACAAAATATAGAGACACTCACCAAAGATAGCAGAAAGAACAGATTTACTAACGTCAGAAAAATGATTTCTGAGTGAAGAAACACTGGTGGAGATGGAAAGAGGTCTTCATGTGATGAGAAGGTTAATCCAACAGTAGTTATCACAACCCTTCATCTATCCGAACCCAGACAGTTTAAAAAAACCCATGTGCAGTTTCCTGAAAACATAGAAAAAAATAAGCAAATAAAAGGAAGAAATTAATAATAAAACAAAAAGATCAATGGATTAGAATATATCCATAAAATAGAGCAAACGAACAAAGCCTAGGCTGTTTCTTTAAAAAGATTAATTTAACTAAGCCACTGACAATATTTATTAAAGAAAAGAAAAAGACAAGTTGCCCAAGTCAGGAATGAGCAAGGATACATCTTTCTCCAATGGTAAGGATGCTTGGAATGGGCAGTGTTAGGGTTAATTCATTATTTCATGATTTCAGAGCATCTGGTTCTCCTTCTTGGTTACAAAATAGCTGCCACTGCTCCAGGCATTGCATCTTCAAAGAACTTTGATCAGAAGCATTAAACAGGATTGGGAGTTCCTCCTCATCTGCTCTATGATATCAAAAGGAAATTCTTTCCCAGAGCTAAACCAACAGACATAATTTTGCATGCCATTAATCAGAGTTAGAGTTGCATCACCCCTGCAGCAGAACATTCACCACAATGCTTGAGGTCCCTTGCCTCTATTTTAAAAGTTTTCAATGATCCACAAGAAGAGTGGTAGTTTGTGGGTTGGCAAACTATTGTTCTCTCCCCAGATAAATGTTCTTTGCCACATTTAGCTTTCTTCTCAGCTTCAGGAGTAAAATTGTTCTCTTGCAAAGTTAGAGTTGGTTGTCATTTGCAGTTAGAATAGTCCAGGCCAAAACAAACTGGGTCCCATTTACTCACTCCTTGGAAATAAAAATAGGGGGTGCGCTAGCTGTAAACCACTCAAAGTCATTAAAACATCAGGCATCCATTGCCAACCATTGAACTTTGCCAAAGCATAATAACTGTATGTGTTCTTATACATTTTATATATAATAAAACTGTACTTATTTTATAATATTTTAGAACACAAAGGTAATTTTTTTACCCTGGTATATGGACAATAAGCATAAAGGTAAATAAAATACAATTCCATTCAAGAAGTAGTTTCAGTTGACCACCGTGGACCAGATACATTGCCATGTGACAAACACACCGGCCGCCAGGGGCTCAGTCAGTAAGGCAGACAAATTAACTCTGGTCTACCAGGGTTGGTGCTATGTTGGAAATAGGGAGTGAAGAAAACAGAAAAATAAGCTAGATGGATCAAAAGAAAGAAAGAAAGAAGTTTCTAGAAGAGATGCATTGTAAAAATACACAACCTGGTGGCTTATCCTGGGCTCTTTCTTGCCGTAATCTGGATAGAAAACAAAATAGAAATAGACATCAACTCTGTGTGGCTCCTGCCCGGACTGCACCGTCTATCCCTGAGGGGCGTCTAGGATGAAATGTTTACTGGGAACTGGGCCATGCACAAAATGTCAATGCTGTGATTGAATCAGAAATGCACTTGAATCTCCTACATGGAACATAATTTGTTTCTTAAACAAATCTTTTTTTTTTTTTTCTTTATAGAGACAGAGTCTCACTTTATGGCCCTTTGGTAGAGTGCTATGGCGTCGCAGCTCACAGCAACCTCTTGGGCTTAGGCGATTCTCTTGCCTCAGCCTCCCGAGTAGCTGGGACTACAGGCGCCTGCCACAATGCCCAGATATTTTTTAGTTGTTGTTGCAGTTTGGCCGGGGCTGGGTTTGAACTTGCCACCCTCGGCATATGGGGCCAGCGCCCCACTCACTGAGCCGCAGGCACCACCAAAATTGTGCCATGATTTTTTTTTTTTTTTTTTTTTTGCAGTTTTTGGCCTGGGCCTGGGTTTGAACCCACCACCTCTGGCATATGGGGCCGGCGCCCTACTCGTTGAGCCACAGGTGCCGCCCCAAACAAATCTTGTTGAAGCAAACATCAAACGTATTTTTGAGTAAATAAAACTTGTGAACGTAAATTGAGTCCAGCTAATCCTGTCAAACCAAACAGGATTTTTAATGTTTCTTGCCTGTTAAGTATTAGTGAGGAATCTGTCCAAACAGTAAAAAATAAAATCACACAGTCATTAAATCAAAGTAATTAGAGTGCCGGTGATGGGTGAAAGTAGGATCACAGGTCCTTTCTCACTGGTGCTGTCACTGGCTGGGATGTAGAAAGTCCTTGACTTCAGCTAGATATTTGGTAAGCTGTGTGTGTGTCTGAATTTTATGCTAGTTTCATTAAGTTGTATTTGTAGCAAATGAATTATATAGTGAAATTAGATTTTTTAAAGCAGTATGCTGAGCTGTGATTGTAACATCGAGGAGTTAGCTGCATACATATCAGTGGTCCCCAGATGTTTAATATTGGCCTGATAAATTGTGGGTATAGAATTCTTGCTCAGTTTGGGATTCTGGCGTGTTTTATTCACCTCCCATAAGACGGTGGAGATTTTGTTCACTATGTAAATCATCTCTCCAAAGGTCAGAGCGGGATGCCAGCAGAGTGCCAGCCACAGATGCTTCAGGAATCGAGACGGCACTAAATCTTGCCTTAATTGGCTGAATGGCTGGTGGCTTTCTCTGTTAACATTAACATTTAATATTACAGCATTTTTCTACAACTATTTCTAATCCTGAATTACAATGTATATTGAAGAGTGTACAGTCCAAATAAACTAATATGTCAATTTAAAAAGTCCAAAAAGGCAACAAAAGTATTAGCGAAGTGATTGCATATCAAATATTTAGCTCACATCATGCTAAGAGTCAGCAGTCCCCTTCACAGTGCATTTATATAAAGGAAGACCTACAATTTCGTAGTGATAATAATCTTTGGAATTGATATAGACATTGAGATACCCTGCATTTCTGTGTCTGATATTAATAATGCTAGTATGGAGCTTGTCTTTCCATCCCTGCAGGCCAGGTAGAGTCTCCATGCTTTCAGCACAACGCCTCTGGCAGTCCTCACAACAAACCTGTAAGTGTCCTTATTTCCACTTTACAGATGAGCAAATGATGGCCTTGGCTACTCACGGAGGCTGAGTGCCAGTATGGTGCTACTGATAAGCTGTGGGTCCCTCCCTTCCCTCAGGAAGTTTTAAGGCCCTGGAGAACACACATCATTGATGAGAAACCTAAGTTCAACAGTGATTTTATTTAAAGGCTCTTTCTTTAAAAGGGTCTTCCAAGGTAACTTTACAGTAAAAGCAAAAACTTGAGAAAATATTTTTCTTCATTTCACAAAGGAAAGAGGCAATACATTGAAAAAGCCCAAAATTACTCATATAAAAATTATAAAATAGTATAAGATTGTTTTCGACATTGGTCCACTTTCATGGGCCAAGATACATGTTTGTTGAAGAAATAGAAATTTTACTCTTTAATAACAACATTCGCTGTTCTGAAGTCATTTGATTGGGAAGAGTTAAGAAGAAAATGTTGAAAGGCACTGGGAAAATATCTGGGTAGAGTAGAGGTGGGTCCATCCATCCATCCATTCCTACACTCTGACTTTGAGGAACATCGAACTGTGTGGGTGGACTGAGGTGACCATTGGGAAGCAGAAAGGAAACAGACCCTTTCGTATCAGGGAACAGCCCTCCATATGTGAAATAAATACAGCAACAAATTATATGTACAGTCATGGCTCAAAATAGGAGTGAACCTTTATAATAGGATGCATAATGAAGGTCTCTATAAATTCCTGTCTTACTTATTTGCCTCCAAAATCTATGCTAAAAATATACTTATTATGTACCAGGCATTGCTACAGTCGCTGTGCATACTATGAGGATAAAAGAAATTATATTCTATTAATATGTCCATGTGAACCTTATGGTTTGGGCACTGGATATCCCAGGATGATAGAACTCAGAACTGAAGAACTGAGGTCCATTTTTAGGATAAAAATTGGAGTCTATAGCCTAAGCAGTTATTCTTGCAAAAATGCAGGAAATGGAATTTACTTGGGGCACAAGGAAGAATGTACAAAGGATTCAAGAAGAAAAGAAACTCAACATTTAGATAACTTCAGGAATTGAAATATGTGCATTGGTTTTATGAATCAGGTTTTAATGAAAACTACAAGATTTCTGTGAAGTGGTAACTAACCACCACACTGCCTCGAGGAATTTACTTCGAGAAAAATATGTAAATACAGAAACTATAGACAAATCTTTCAAGAAGTCTCACTGTAGAAATGGAAGAGATAGGGGAGGAGATACCGGATAACTTCAGAACAGTTAGTGAGGGTTAGGGCAGACTGATGAGCTGCAGTTCACATGAGGGAACATGGCAGTCCATGAGTTCACCATCCATTATCTTGATTGCAATAATTTTATATATTTATATAAATGACATTTATATAGATCATGTTTAAATAGATATAGACGTAGAGACACATAAATGTAAGAGAAATACATGTATAATAGAAATAGAATGATACTGTAGTAAGTTCTCAGGATCATTGGTAGGTTCTTGGAAACGGCTACTCTAACTGAAATGACATCCAGCAATACAATTTTTTCCTCATCAGTGGATGTCACAATGTTGAAGGAGATGGCACCATTTGAGGGGCTGCTGTCCCGTGGCTGCCTTTGGTCTCCCTATACTGCTTCACGCCCTGACCAGCCCCAGGAGAAGGGCTTCCCCTGTCCAGCCATGGTCCAGAACGAGGGCTCACGGAGACAACCCAGCCCAAGGTGGCAGTGCAGATTCAAGCCCGGGCAGAAGTGTTCTCACAAAATAGTCTCCTTTCAAGCCCAGTCTAGATCAGCTGAGGCACATCCCATCCACAAATGTGGGACAGATGGTGACAATTTTATTTAGGCTACTGAATTTGGGTCTAGTTCATTACACAGCACTATCGTGGCAATGACTGATTCATAGACAAAGAAGTACATATAACCTAAGTGGGCTAAAATAATTTTTAATAGGGTATATCTTTTATCAGATAAGCTACAAAATATAAAATAGTGTAGATATTAATACATTTTACAAAGTGTGTGTATGTGGAGGTGTGTATGTGTATATGGAAGATACTCTACACATTTTTATATTAGCATCAGAGAAGAATAATTGAAAAACCAAGTGTTTAAGATAATTTTATTCACATCTATGAATGAATAATTTTCCAACTGAATTTTAGATAACATTTATCTATACAACTAGCAATAGTCAAGACAGAATTTAAATTAATATCTACTGATGAATCTGATAAAACCATCTAAATTAATTGATGAAACTCAGTCATTATTTCTTTAACTATAAGAAGGAGGGACCTATATATTCAATTTTCAATATATTTAAGTTCATTTTATGCCATAATACTTAAGCTGCTTTGGTTTTAATGGAATACATCAAAACTGTATATTTTTATATAAAGGTAGTAAATCTAACCATTGAACAAACAGCCTTTGCTTACTTGCAAAATGTTTTCAGAAAGTAGTATCTGTGAACCATAAAAAAAGATGGGAGATTCTGTATCTTTTGTTACAAGTTGGACGGGACGGGTTTGGAGAACTCATCTCATCCTGTGTATCACAGAATGAAAAATCAAGCATCACCTCTTGTGTACAATGCAATGATACATTTCAAATCTATTGAAAGTAGAGTATAAATGTCTGACCACAGCAAATAAGTAGGTGAAGTGATGCTTATGTTGATCAGTTTGATGTTAACATTCCACATTGTATATCAAGTCAGCACACTGTACCCCATAAATGTACACAGTTATGATTTAATAAAAAAAATCAAGCATCCTGTGTATTCAATACTAAGTTGAAACTTCTAGATTAACAAGGATGTCCACATATGAGAGAAAAACTCAGTTAAATTCAAGAATTGGGGAGGGGGACACGGCGTTTGGTAAGTCCCCACCTACAAGTACAGTGTACAGGCATGTGACACACTTGCTGGGTGAAGGTCCCAACTAGAACTTGAACTTTATCTTACAAACGCCTACAATGCAACCTAATCACATGTGCCCTCATATCAATTCAAAAAAAATTTTTAAACCAAGAAAGTATGATCTCTCCAGCTTTCACACAATTATTATTTGCTCCAATTTGAAGCATCAAACTCAGAGAACTTAAGATTTAGCTGAAAATTATCAGTTATTAACGATGAAGTCAAAATTCAGGTCCTTAATTCTTGAGTCTCCTCTGGCCTCAATATCTATAATTTAAGGTATATTATATTGGTATATAATTATTATGATATATAAAATATGTACCTTATGATAAAAATCAACATAAAACAGTTTCTATGTATTTATACTAGTGTGTTATTAGCATAGACTAATATATAAAATATAAACTGTTTGGATTTTAGTAAAAATGACAAACCAAATGATGTGCTTCCTTTTATTATACAAAAAAATTGAACTGATATCACAAATAAATGAATTAACTCGATATTAAGAATAAGCCTGTTTTGGTTTACGAGTGTACAGCTTTATACAGAAACATAGACTGTCAAATCTATTAATTTTTTTCTTGGTTTTATTCACCACCATATATTTAGGGTCATAAACAAATATGGCCAAAAAAACAAGGAAGATATTTTCAATGTGACAAAATTGTAGAAAATAAATTAGATCCATCTAACTTTAGCTACAGACATGTAAAATAAAACAAAATTTTAATTTTGTTTAAATTTAAATTTCTGCAGCATATTAATGAGGAATCCACCTTGTCAGTAAAAACAAAATCTCCCAGTTATTATATTAATGTAATTGCAACTTCAACAATAGGAGAAAGTGGAATCAGATGTCTTTTCTGAAACTATTAAATACCAGAATATGGTTTGCAAATGTATTTAAAGAAAGACGCTCAAGGCAAATTCCTTAGCTCTTCTATAAGATAATATTACTTGTGAAGGAACATGACTGACAGCAGGGCTGGGCACAGGGGCTCATGCCTATAATCCTAGCACTCTGGGAAACTGAGGCAGATGGATTGCCGGAGCTCAGGAGCTGGAGATCAGCCTGCGCAGGAGCGAGACCCCATCTCTACTAAAAGTAAAAAAAAAAAAAACTAGCTGGGCATAGTGGGGGCATCTGTAGTCCCAGCTATTTGGGAGGTTGAGGCAGGAGGATTGCTTAAGCCCAGGAGTTTGAGGTTGCTACAAGCTATGACGCCAAGGCACTCTACCCAGGGTGACAGAGTGAGACTCTGTCTCCAAAAAAAAAAAAAAAATGATAAAAAAATCATGAGAGTTCTGTAAGAGATTAACTCCTCTAATGACCCAAAGATGTGGGGAATCTTTCACTAATATGCATGAATCAGCCTTAACTTTATGTGTATAACGTTCATAATTTAGCTTGGCCAGTGATGTTTCCCTGAAACACACGTTTCACTAATGGTATACCAGTGGAATTATCCAAACTTATCATTTAATCTAATTATCAAGTTTTTATGGATAAGCATAAAGTGTCGTGAGTGACGTGACAAATTTCACTTCAAATCACACTTTCTCAATGAATTTAATTCTATTATAGTGACTTGTTCCCAAGCTGAGAATTGTCAGACTCAGTGAGTTCTATGAACTATAATGACATTCACGACAGTGATAATTCTGCACGAGCATTGTTTGCAGTAGAGTCTTTTAAAAATGTTCTGCTACCTCCAAAGGCAGCCGCAGCGATAACCCAGAGGTGAATCTGCATGTGGAGAACGGACTCCACTCGCGTGAACGCAGATTTCCCTCTGCTTCATTTAGTGAACATGCAGATCTCTTGGTAATTTTCAGAGATCCTGTGGACTGCTCACATACAGGTCACCCATCACTGACCACATCATGTCTTCTTTTCAAGGGCTCTGCTGATCTCCCCAGCTCAAAGACTTGTAGGGATATTTGTATCAACAGAACCTGTCACTTCATTAGTACCAAGGACCTCTCAGTTGAGAGTCAAGGGTCATTACCTCTTAAAATCAAAACCAATTTTACAAATTCCCCAATCAATCCTTGTTATGAGCTAGGTACATTTTTTTTCAAGGGGCATTAAGCAACTTTCAGATAAGCTGGCAGCGGTGCCAATCAACCCTGCAGGGGATCGTTGAGCGTCACTCAATTTTTGTAGCTCCCTTAGAATTTCACATAAGAGAAGAAAACTTAAGTGATTAAATGTTTTACAGCAAAACAACTTTAAGTGAATATATTCCCAGAGAGACTGACGACATAAACATGTGCATGTAAAGTTATCCATAATAATAATGAAATGAAAGTAAAATCTGTCATAACCTTGGAAAATTTTAAATATTTCAAAGTATACTTGAGATATTAAACTTTTGATTTTCTAACGTAGTTTTGTTTGATGCTTCACTACATCACTTTCTAAATTCTAAAATAGTGTTTTTCCCCCCGAAACAATCAGAAGCAACTAGCATTTCGTCATCTGCATGAAGAAGTGACATTCTCAACAAATGTTAGAACATCAGATTGTGCACGATGTTCCATAACAAGGAGTTTTCAAATTAATCTGTCGGGGAAAAATGTAATTTGCAAAAGAAGAATAAAAATATGTACATGAGTCATTGATATTTTGTTACATAATCTGTTAACAAAACTTCTGTCTGTTTAAAAAATAAATACTGTTTGGTAGTTAATTTCCACTAGTTTTTTATCATCCTTGCCTTCATGTGGAAATCTTACCCACATTCTGTCTGCTCCCTCGGCAGTGACCGCCTGCTTTATAATACAGGCATTTCAAATTAAAGGAAATACTTTATCCTTGGAAATGTCCTCATTCCTCCAATAATTGTTTGGTTATGTAACTAGACAGCAGTAGTAGCAGATTCCAAGAATCTGGAGCGTAGAAACAGACCTCTTCAGTCGCTGAGAAAATTCTACAAAATCAATTGAACCCTGTAAAAAAACCTCTTTAAAATGTGTCACTTATAATTTCTATCTAATTTATTAATGTGTTTTATTTAAGCCTTTTAAAGAAAATACTTAATAAAAGAACTTTAAAATTTGTGATTTATGATTTCTAATTTATTAATGTATTTTATTTATGCCTTTTAAAGAAACTTCTTATTAACTATCAAATCGCCATCATCCCTGCCTTTTGGTGAATATTCATTGAGCGTCCGTATGGGACAGACAGTAGACCTGTCAGCTGTTGTCAGTAATACAGTTCTAATCCTGCTCATTTAACACACGGGCCCTGTGTCAGAGGCTCAGGAAAATAAAGATACTGTCCTATGGAAACTCAGGGTGTCCATGTAATTCTGATTTATTCTTCAAGTTTTTGTTTAGGCCGAAACTTGTATTTATTCCGTTCTGCTGCATTGCCTCCCTATTTTCACCTTGACCTTTAGTGACAACATAATTACTTATTGTGACAATAGAAAAACCTACCTTGGAAGGACCTGTAATTGGTCCACTGAAGGTGTTGCCTTAAATGCCTTGGACACTGAAATGTTGTGTCCAGAAGTGTCTCAGAGTTTGGAAATACTCAGCTGAGCCAGGTGTGTGTGCCTACGCACATGTTTATAAACAGAAGAACAGAAGGCGTGAGAGAGGGAAGCATTTGGACGGACACCATCCCACTTTGTCTAAAGTTTAAAACGCCATGCCTTAATGTCTTTCCTCTCAGCCCACGACTGTAACTGCTAACCCCCCAGAACCCACGTGAGAAATGAAAACGACAGCTAAATAATGGGCCTTTTGATCCTAGTTGAAAAGCTCATATCACCATCAGGCTTCTCCAGTGCATGGGCGATCAGGACATGACAGAGGACAGGGGACATACAAGAGAGACAGGGGACTCCATGATTGGGAAGCACCTTCCCCACCCACCAGCACCAGCTGAAGGGCTGATGACCAGATTCTGGAGTTCTCTGCTTAAGCAAAACATTCCACATTCTCCACCAGACTGATGTTTCAAGGCAAATCTCAGCACGTAAAATTCTTGGCCACCTACGTGGTAATGTCCAAATTCTTCACATAGCATATTGAACTGTTCATGTGCCTATTTCCACGGACGCAGCCCCCTTCACCCTCTCCGACTTTACTGAGCCATAAGCTGTTCACTCTTCCCCCCTGGAAAGTGTTTGCTGCTGCTCTAATTTCGGCCTGGAATGTGGCAGCCCTCCCCCTGATCACCCTGTAGGCCTCCCTCCCTCAGCCCTGGGGAGCAAGTCTGGACGGGAGCTGAGCCACGTCCCCGCACTCAGCTGGCACCCGTGGGTGGGTTTGTGCTCAGAGCTTGTGCTTACTGGTAATTCAGGAAGTACGTGCAAATGAAGAGCTGGAGCATCTTCATTGCGTATTAACGTGTTGTGTTATATAATGTACAATTCTAGTTTCCTTAGAACGAATTTAATTAATACTCCACTGTAAACTCCACCCCTCAATATGGAGGGGTATAATAATATGAATTCCCAGTTTAATCAAGCTGTCCCCAATATATCTGAAACTTCCCAAGAGCTTGCTTTAGAATGGCCTCCCACGTACATTGGAAGTTCTTGCATCCTGTTTTAGTGACCGCCATTTCAGAGTCTCCCAAAATCATTTCTCTACAAGCAATACATGTATAGACTTCCCCACAATTCCATAAGGAGACAAACACAGAAATTCCTTAGCAAGAATAAGGTATGTGTTCTCTCTCTCTCTATCTATCTATCTATCTATCTATCTATCTATCTCCAGTTCTGGTTTCCTTAAAACATAGCAGTGTCCTTTCTGTTACTCCCTAGTAAACTGCCCTATCTGGAATTTCTAACTATTCTCTTCTCTTTAAACAAAGAAATGCAATCCTCTTTGGCTTTTACTACCAAACTTAACACATGGCAGCATCTCAGAATATTCAGAGCTACAGAGTCTTTTTGAATTTGTCTGTACACAGTAGGCATGAATATAAGACAAATAGAATACACAATTCGTTTTGTAAAGTTATTCCTGTTTTCTACTAACCTGTCTTTTTCTCCTCATGACATTCCTACACATCTTGAGTCAGTGGCACCTGCCTTTAGCACCAGATCTCCTACTCATAATTTTTTGTTACTAGCATGCTTAACCAGCAACCAGCTCAAGCTATCTATGAAATAAAATAAAAGCACATAATGACACCATGAAGAATTCTCATGTAATTACACTGCATATGTTTTAATCCATATATAGGCTATCCTTAACAACACACACACATTTCTTAAGATCCTTGTTAAAATTATCAGCCATGATCATCCTACATGTGAAACTTTATTAATACTATCTGGAATCACGACCAATCACATTAGCTTATCAAGTAAAAACTATGAGATTATCTCACATAATCTTAGCCTTAAAATTAGTATCATATTTGTGAATATCAGTGCGATTATTGCGATAGAAGAAAGTCAGGCCCCACATGCCCGTGCTCGGCCCGGCCCCTGCTCTGTTCTCTGCTCAGCAGGCTACCTCAGCTACTCTGTTGTCTGGGAAAATCTTTGGCTTCTCGTGCTAATCTAAAAATTGCCTGTGTTGTAATGCTAATAAGAACATGACAAATTATAAAGCATTTAGACTTATCCAGAACATGGTGCATTTAGGCAGAGTAGCCTAAAACTTTTTAGACAAGAAAAGTCTTTTATGGAGTTTTCTTCAAGTGTGTAGAGAGTGTCTGGGGATCTTGTTACAACACACGTCCCTCCACACCAGGGACTGCGCCCTCTGATCTAGGCAGTCTGGAGGGGGACCCCTAGGCTACATTTTCACAGGCAAGCTGCTGGTTGTGAGAAGCACAATGAGGAACAGCAGGGATGCCTGGTGACCTCTGCTTTGGAGAGCACCTGCGGGCAGCAGGGACGGGAGCAGTGTTGTTCCCTAACATATCAGCAACTGGCCTCTGGAAAAAGCCACCATCCTGTGAAGTACACCAGCTGCCAGTTCCCACAGCGTCAGTGCCCCATCAAGGACAACATTGCACCACCAAAACGGCGTCCCTGAACGTGGAGTTGGAGGGAGATGCACACTTGGCTCTCCTGAGCCTGCCCGAGTCAGCACACCACCCCAGGGTGTGCTCAGAACGTTAGTCCTGGAGATATTTGACCCAGAGAGGGAATCGAGTCAGAAACTTCTGGCAAAAAGTGCCTGGTGTAGAGTGGCCGGTGCTGGGCAGAGAACGGCTGTGCCACGTGCCAAGTGCAGAAAGCACTTCTCAGAATGGAAGCAGCGCGTTGCCTTCTCGCTGGCTTCTTTGCCTTTCCCTTTCCTTTCTCAGAGCGAGCTCTCACTCCGACCCTGGGCTGCAAACTCAGGGTGGCTCCTGGGCCTCTTCTTCACAGGAGGCGACAGAGGGCAGCCTGTGCCTTGCCTCAGGCCCCAGCTCAAGTCAGTGTCGGATAAATGATTTCAAGCTTTGAAAGAGAAAGGAGATCACAGTCTTTCATCGCAGTGCTGGACTTGAGTTTATTGATTTGAATATTGTACATTTGTGGAGGTAGAACAATGTGTAGGTTTTTATCCAATAGACAAGACAAATAATTTCTTTTTGGTGGAACAAATAACTCCAAAACCTAAATTTTATCGCCTATGAGATATTAACCACTTTTGACCTAACCAAGCAGGAGATCTTAATTTTTCTTCATGAAATTTGTTGTGTGTTTCTAATTCTTCTAATGCTTTTTAATTAATGTAAACAATTTTTCCCTTTATTAATTAATGACTTGAATAAAGTCTTTGACTTCAGTCTATTTTTAGAGTCTCTTGAGAGTCACGATTTTACCTTTTGGAAATTTTTACTTTACTATCAGTAATTTGAATGTTCATTCCTTCAAAAGCAATCAAAATTCTACACTTGACTTTATATGAATTTTTCTCTAACTTATAGACTCAGAAAGTGGTGGTGGAAAGAGACAAAACAAGAGCACTGTTAACCTGAGTCTCACTTTTCTCTTCCTTCTTCTTCCTCAACACGCTGTCAGGGAGAGAAATGAGGAGATGGTGGTTTCTACTGGGTGTCCCTGGGCCCCCAGTTCTGATCAGTGACTGCAGCTGATGCCTTCTGCGGTGGGATACTTTTTGGTCTCTTCGGAAGCTGTCTGCCGGGCCCGCTGCCCTCCAGCACACTTGCCAAGTATTAAGGCTCAGTTTGAACGCTCAGCCTTTGTGTACCCAGCCATGCTCTTCTGACCTCCTTCTGCTATCTCTCTACCCACCAGGCCTCTCTGCGGGGTCTGAGTGGGAGGAGCCCTCTGCTGGTTCTACGTCCCCACCTGGACAATGAGCAGCATGGCCACCCTGTGCCCAGCAAACTATGGCGCCCAGGAGATCCTTCTGTGGCATCACTGTCCTGGAACCTTCAGCTAAGTAAGACTTCAGTTCCCTTCAACCCTCCAGATTTTCCAAGCTATAGGCAGACCTCAGTCAACCATTGAGAACGCTCCTGGGTGTTTGCCAAGATCTCTGCACCTCCCAGCATCCCAAAACCATCAGGGTGACCCACTGGAAAGCCCAGTGAGCATGCTGGGGGCAGAGAGCAGCACATGAAGGGGCCAGGACAGGGGCCCAAGCAGGGCAGCTTGCTGCAAGAACTCTCATCACTGTCACTCTCCAGATGCATCTGTCCCTAAATACCATTTATTTAAGTTTTTTTTTTTTTTAATTCTGAGGGGTCTAAAAGTTTTGAAACACATTTCCCATTAGTCTCTTTCACCAAAGCCAGTTATGGAGGGATGTTCCGTGGTCACTTAGACTTCCTTGTGGCCACTGCCTTGGATCCCAGTGAAAACCATAAATACAGTGCCCAGCTCCAATTACCGCTGTGTACACACTTAGCCACCTGCTCCAATGACCGCTGTGTATACACTTAGCCACCTGCTCCAGTGACCGCTGTGTACACACTTAGCCACCTGCTCCACTGACCTCTGTGTACACACTTAGCCACCTGCTCCACGGACCTCTGTGTACACACATAGCCACCTGCTCCACTGACCTCTTTGTACACACATAGCCACCTACTCCATTGACTGCTGTGTACACACTTAGCCACCGGCTCCACTGACCTCTGTGTACACACTTAGCCACCAGCTCCACTGACCGCTGTGTACACACTTAGCCACCTGCTCCACTGACCACTGAGTACACAAATAACCACCTGCTCCACTGACCGCTGTGTACACACTTAGCCACCTGCTCCACTGACCTCTGTTACACACTTAGCCACCTGCTCCAGTGACCGCAGTGTACACACTTAGCCACCTGCTCCACTGACCTCTGTGTACACACTTAGCTACCTGCTCCACTGACCTCTGTGTGCACACTTAGCCACCTGCTCCAGTGACGGCTGTGTACACACATAGCCACCTGCTCCACTGACCTCTGTGTACACACTTAGCCAACTGCTCCACTGACCACTGAGTACACAATTAACCACCTGCTCCATTGACCGCTGTGTACACACTTAGCCACCTGCTCCATTGACCACTGTGTACACACTTAGCCACCAGCTCCACTGACCGCTGTGTACACACTTAGCCACCTGCTCCACTGACCTCTGTGTACACACATAGCCCCCGGCTCCACTGACCTCTGTGTACACACTTAGCCACCAGCTCCACTGACCTCTGTGTACACACTTAGCCACCTGCTCCAGTGACCTCTGTGTACACACTTAGCCACCTGCTCCACTGACCTCTGTGTACACACTTAGCCGCCTGCTCCCTGACACAGGCCAGAAGCATCAGGACCTTGGCAGGGAGATCATAGCCCAGCTGGAGACGCCACCTACTACATGCCTAATTTACAAATTAGTAATACCTTTGGGGAGAATTTTAAGATTATATGTTTGATTGTTTAGTATTATTGACTTGACAACTTTAGTTAGATTATTTTCTTTACATTTTTGTGTTCTCTGGGCCAATGTTTTTCAACCATTTTATTTCATGGCACACTTGAATCTATAAACATGCTTAAATTATGTTGATAAAAATAAAATATACTTACTGTGCTTTGAATTTCTTTTGAAAATAATTTAATTAATGATCTCTGAAGTTTTTGCAGCACACCTAACATCCTCTCAGATGCACACATGGGCCGAGGCACGTGATTGAAAGTCCGCGTTCCAGACTCTGGTCACTTAAGTCACCAGCCAGCCCCACCTTTCCTCCCTCCTCTCCTAGAAGATCCTCATTCTCTCCTATTCTTATATTGTGATTGTTATTCTCTATGGACTGTTGGGGTTTGGGCCGATCTGGAGGCTTCCCTTTTATCTATCTATTTCCCAGTTTCCTGCCTGCCTCCCAGGCACCAGGCTGGCCCTGCGGCTGCACAGGTAAGTAAAGCCCGGCCTTCTCCAAGGCGGAGCTCCCAGGCCACACGGCCAGGGGCGGTGTGGACCAGCACCAAGTGGGGACCAAACAGATTCCAAAATCCAGGGGCGGATATGGAGCCAAACGGCAAAATGTTCCAAAGGTAAGTGAAGCCAGAAACCCGCACATCTAAACCTGACTAAAGAGAATGTCTGGAACACTCTGTAGGTGATCTGAAAGATGCTTTATTGGTAGATTAAAATAAGAGATACCTCAATTCAATACCTGGAACATAGTTGGTATTCAAAAAGTAAAGCCATTTGTGGTTGTTCTTAGGACACTGAGTAAGGTGATTTTTCTTTTTATTATTGGCAGATATAGCTCACATTTCCACAAAATGTACCTCTATGCGAGACTATTATAAAAAATTCATTATCATCACTCACTTGCTCCTCTGGTGTTTTTAGTAATGTGTTGACCTCCAAGTCACTTACAGAAGTGATTGTTACGATTGAGCTCATATTTTCCAACCATTTCATGTTAAATACACTGAGATGTTATAACGTGTGTGTCTTCCATTACATGGACTCATTGTTTTAAAAATGTTTTTAAATTTATCCTTTGTTTTTTTAATAGAGTTCATTGAGACAACTGTGCAGTAAACTGTGCTCTTTATACTGTCCAAGTTGGTTAAGTATTGACATTTATACAGCAGTGGAATCATCAACACCATCAAGATAGTGACCCTGCCCACCTTCCCCATCGTCCTTTTCAGTTCCTTCCTTCAACCTCTCCCCCGTCTCCAGACAGTCGGCATAAGCTCTCTGTGTGACACAGGGCAGCTCAGACTCTGTCCCTGGAGTCACTGTATATAGGGAAAATGGGAAGCTGTAGCTAAATGTGTCTTTATTTACAAAATAGTCATTATAAAATTTTACAAAATATCTACAAAATATTCTCTACAGGTTGGGCACCTTTTTGTAATATTTCATTTAAAATAGTTTGTAAATGTACATTTAGCTACAATTTCCCATTTTCTTTGTGTATGGTAACTTTAATGGCAACCTTTAAGATACCTTATAGATTAGTCTGTGCATATAAGAAGTGTATTTACTAAATGCAGAATATAAATGAACACAATAACTAAGAAAATGCCATGAAGGCTATGTTACCAGTTCAATGAAAATATTTCAAATTGTATATAGAACCAGCACATTGTATCCCATGATTGCATTAACATACACAGCTATAATTTACTAAAAAAGAAATACGAAAAAAATAAATAAATAGACATGATTGGAGTCACAATACATATCTCTTTTCTTGGTCTGCCTTTCTTCACTCAGCATAATTATTTTGAGCGTCACCCATGTTGTTGTGTGTATCATTAATTTATTCCATTTTATTACTAAGTTGTGTTACATTATATGAGTATAGCACAATTTGTTCATGTATTAACCTTTCTTGTGATGGATTTTGGGTAGTATCCACTTTGGGGTTATTACAAATAACACTGATATGAAAATGACGTACAAGTTTTGGGTGGGCACATGTTATCATTCACCTTGAGTAAGCAAAAATAAAAACAGAACAAAAACGAAATACATGATTGGTTTACATGGCATGCATATGTTTATTAAAGTGTCAATTGTTTTCAAACAAGGCTATGCCACTTTATGGTCTCACCAGTACCAAATAGCACTGCTGTCTATTCTGCTTTGTTGCTGGCACTTGATATTTCCAGCTACTTTTGGTTATTAGGTTATTTTTTCCTAATTTAGTAGGATTATTAGGTCACTTAGAATACTGACCTCTTGATAACTAATGACACTAAACACCTTTTCTCACGGTTATTCTTCATCTGCACATCTTCTTTTATGAAATGTTATGTTCAAATAATATGCCTTGTAAATTGACATTTGTTTTCATACCGAGTGTTGGGAATTTCCTGTATATGGTTATCTTTTGTCAGGGACATGAGATTTATTTACAAATATTTCCTAAAAGTCAGAGATTTGTTTTTCATTCTTTCTCTTAATAGCATCCTTCACAGAACATGTTTTTGATTTTGATGAGGTCCTCAGTATGGCAAGAGTTAGTCTCAGATCTGAAAAGTGGACAACTTCTACCTGACACCTGAGTGAGCTCTAACAAAGGCGCTCATGCTCAGAAAGGCAGATAGCCAAAAACATATTCCTTTTTTCCATAATAATAACCTTAAATGGGCCGTGTGTTTCACAGCTCTAATTGAGTTATCTGTTTCATTATTTTCTAACTTAATTCAGGACACTCAGCTGTACTACCACCTAAAAATTATATGGAAAACAGGTAGCAGTAGATTATTCCTATGTAAAGCTGCAAATCCTGGGCAAATGAACTCTCCGAGTGTGGGAAAAGGCCTGGGAGATAGACCATGCAGCTACACAATGCTGTCGGAGCAAACTAGATTAAGATGAATTCTAAAACAAAAACCATAAAATAATCCTCAAGGATGACATGATTAAAAAAAACTCAGTTTTATTCCCAGTTGTCATAAACACCTACTCTTTCTACCCGTTTGAATTATTTTGCATGACAGTAGAATTTCGAGGCCATGTCACCTTAGAAGGACCAGTTGAAAGACATATGTTAGCTCTACCAGCATAGAGGTTTATCCCTGAGAATAGGGTTACAACTTTCAACACATTTCCAAAACACTTCAAAACACTGTGCAACCTATTTGTTCCTAGGAACATAAGGAATTATACCTAGGTACTTGATTCAGAGGGATCATGAGTCAAAATGTGAATGATAATATTAATGGGACCAGAATGAAGAGAGAAAAGAAGAAGGGGGAGAAGAAAAAAGGGGCAGAAGGGGGAGGAGGATGGGGAAGGAATGGAGGAGGGGGAGGAAGGGGAGGATGGATGGAGGAGGGGGAGGGGAGGATGGAAGAAA
>CAUYPK010123776.1:0-10552 GCA_963574355.1 Loris lydekkerianus | reverse complement strand
GTTTCCCCCCTGGGGGAGGGACTACACGCTCAGAGATCTCTCCTCAGAGGTCCCTCCTCAGAAGCAGCATAACAAAATCCAAACTTGGCAAAGAGCCACAGTATACAAAATAATGATAAGAGGCAAAGAGCCGCATTCATTCTGGCCGGGAGCCGCATGCGGCTTGAGAGCCGTGTGTTTGCCACCCCTGTTTTAAACTCACACTGAGTTCACTTTGTGTGCTTGATGTAGGATATGCTTATTTCTAAATATTATCCTACATGTTACCTTTCCAAAATCCCCCTAAATATTCCTCTAACAACCTCCTTTTAAACCTCTGTAAAGGAGGAAGTTGTGCTCCTCCAGGTGAAAAAGGAAAATAGTCACATAACTCACAGCTCTATCCCTGCCCCAGTGTCACAAATTATTTCCTGAAACTATGCTCACTATAGCTTTGCAGGAAGACACTAAGCCTGAAGATATTTACAAGATTTTCCTTTTCAAATTTCTTAAGGCAGAAGGGCCCCCAAAATATGTTGCCCTCCCCTTTAATTTTATGAAAAACCTTAGGGTAGCAGTTAGAGAGAAATGCATCAAGAATAGTTATACCAGGGGCCTCATAGATAATATCTCTAATAACAATATCCTGACCCCTTCTGATTGGAGACTTCTAGTTAAAACTGGTTACTTGTCTGGTCAATATAGCAGTTGGTTACATGAATTTGAAGAATATTGTCTCCATATTGTTGACAAAAACAATTAAACTAAAGATAATGACATCACATTTGATATACTTACTGGCAGAGGCAAATTTTTTAGGGCAGAATGACAAGTAAACCTAGATAATGTGAAGGTTTTTCAGCTTTGCTCCTCTGCCACTTTAAAAGCCTGGCTTAAAGTGCCTGAAACTAGTTTCCCTGCAGGCATGTTTGCTAACATCATGCAAAGGCCTAAAGAACCTTATTTAGATTTTATCAATCACTTTCAGCAAGTTGTTGATCTCCAAATTGGTCATCCAGATACTGGCAAAGTCCTTTTAAAGCAATTGGCATACACAAATCCCAATCCTGATTGCCCACAAATTATTTTGCCCATTTTATGAGCAAGCCTTCTGCTTCAATAGTTGATTTTATCAAAGTCACCAAGTTGCCACTTCAAGCATGAACATGCCACACAAATTCAAGCTCAAGCCCTAGCTACATCTTTTAATACTAACAAGAAATGTTCTATGTATGGCCAAGATGGACAAAGTCCTATCCCCTTCAAAGCAAAAACAAGTCACAAAAATCCAATCCCCAGAAAAAAAATCTGTCCCAGATCCAACAAAGGCTTTCATTGGGCCAATCAGTGTCACTCTAAATTTGATGATAAAGGCAATCCCCTTTTAGAAAACTATGGGAGAGGCTCTGGCTTCAGCATTCCACAAATCCTGTTGAGTCAGGCCCCTCCCACCCAGGTATCCACTCCTCAGTTCCCACACTGGGCCTTCAGAGGCTCCACCCTTGACTCCAGCCCCCGTGTGGTGGACACCCCCTGCAGTCCTTCTGACTAGTCTTTAACTTCCTTACAACTTTCTGAATCTGACTTTCAGGCTTCCAAAATTAATTCCAAACAGCCTTTATTCTTCATTACTATTAATGACAAATCACTGGTATCATGGATACAGATGCTGATATCACTATTATTTACACCAGAGATTGGGCTCCTAATTGGAAAACTGAATCTTTCTTAACTACCATCACTGTTGTAGGAGGAGTCCAAATCCCCCTTATGAGTAAACATCATCTGCCCCTTATCATGCCAAATAGTCAAAAGTCATTTTTAAAGCTTTATATTATGAATATCCCTCACACTTTGTGGGGTAGGGATCTTTTTTCCCAACAGAAGGTAGGAATCTCTATTAACACAAATTTATCCTAGGGCCCACTGAGTTCAGTCAACTGCTCAAACTCACATGAAAATCTGACTCCCCAGTTTTGGTAAACCAATGGCTGCTGAAAGGTGAGAAATTAAAACAAGTAAAAATTCTCATTCAAGAACAAATTCTAGTCGTCTTTTGTTTGATTGTTTCCAAAAGTCCAAAATTTTACTGTTTTGAATACATTCTTCGGCAGATACAGAATATAGAATAAGGCTTGACCTCAGCCCCCAACACACTCTAGGGGCCCCATATGGGTCTACTAGTTTGGTTTCAGGGCACCCCATTCCCACTTCCCCAGTCCTAGGAGCAGCTGGGGGGGAAGGGGATGGACAAGTTCTGGGATGAGGAGTGGGATAGCAGGCCCTTGTAAATATTTGTGGCCCATGGGTGGCAATGCTCACCCTTCTCTGTTCTCCGACACCTCCCAACATGGAATTTTTGGTTCATCAGAAAATTGTCCCTCTTTCCCCTGCTGTAATTTTGTAGGGTATGAGAAAACCCAGCACTCATGACCCCCAGAGTGGCAGGGAAGGCAGGGCTGGGGCTAAGGATGGCTGGGAGACAGAGGGGGAGAAGTCCAAAAGGTAGAGAACAGGGAGGGAGACAAGGCTTTACTTCCTAAGTGATTGTAATAAAAAAAGTCCTGGGTGTTAAGGCCATAGCCTCAGTTCAAATATAAATACCTCAGAATGGAGGTGGCCTACTTAACTCCCCTCTTCTTCCCCCCAACACCACTTTGCCCAGAGCTCAGGTAGGAAACCCACAGACAAGGGGCAGCTCTCAGCCCTTTGCACCCACCCACCCACCACCATTTAAAAAAATAAAAAAGAAATTACAGTTTTATATAAATGTGGGGAAGGGAAAGGGAGGAGGCAGGAAAGAGACTAGAGAGCTGCCCTCACCTCCAGGCCATATGGGGTTAAGCAGAAAAGAAAGTATGGAGGGTGGTGGGAACATAGGTCAAACTAAACCTACCAGACCCTGAAAGACACCTAATTTTTGTGTTCCAAAAAAATATGATAAATGAAGATCCATTTATGATTTGAGAGCAGTTAATGTTCAAATTGTCCCTATGGGAGCTTTACAACCTCGAGTTCCCAACCCTGCTTTTATACCCCTCCAAAATTACAACTTAGCTAATATTTATTTAAATGATTGTTTTTTCATTATCTCCGTTTGTCCTTCAGATAAGCAAAGATTTTATTTTGAGTTCCCACTCTAAATCACTCTGCACTATTTGAACATTTTCAATGGAATGTTTTCCTACAAGGCATGATAAACTATCCTACCCTATTCCAAACTGTGTGTGGCCACCACTTTGTCTCTCACTAAGAACCAGTTTCTAACCACATTAATGTATAATTATGTGGATGACATTTTAATTTCCCACCCAGACCAAGACACACTTAACAAATTTTACAGTACCTCCTTACTTCCATGAATTCAGTCCACCATATGATAGCTTCCAGCAAAATTCAACTTCAGTCACCCTGGCAGTGTTTAAGATATCTCTTCTGAAAGAAATGTTAGACCCTATAAAGTCATTCTGCGTGTTCCTGACCAAATTTCTTTGAATGACTTACAGAAATTACTAGGGTACATAATTTGGTTTTGATCATCTATTGGTACTCCAATCCATTTCTTCAATCACTTATTCAATATCTTAGAGGGAGACCCACTTCCTGATTCTCCTTGATTTTTATCCCCTCAAGAACAAAAATATTTATCTTACATTAAACAGCCTCAACACTAGACAATTAACTAGAGTCTAAGAGAAATTGCCCATTACCATTTTAATTTTAAATACCCCTCATACACTCACTGCACTACTGTGTCAATTCTCACCTAGTTTAGGTGTAATTAAGTGATGTTGCCTGCAAAATATTCATTTCTGGGTGTAGGGGAAGCTGGTTATTTTCTACCAGGTGGCCTATACTTTAAACCCCCTATGCCCCTTTGTAGCCAACCCATTAATATAGTGAGAGCTCTTCAATCAGAACATCTTGAAATTATTGTTCCTCCAAAAACTTACCCATTTTATTGTTGTACAATAATTGGTATTTGGGAAATTGAGCATCTCAAAATTTTCACATCCTTCCGTCAGGAAATAAAAATGGCTATGTTGTTTCTTATTACTATTCTAGAGCCACAAAAGATCGGAATCCAGGGTTTAAAGGCCAAGTCCTCTGAATTTGCCACCAAATTCAACCTTTTTACAGCACCCTAAAGGGAATAATTAGGAAACTTGCTTTACCATTTTATCCAAGAATCATTAGATGTGTCCATTATGTGCATAATTCCAAATCCTTAAGGGAAACCTCTGATGCCATCAAAGAGATTAATTATGGTATGCAATTCTAAACCTTACATACTTGCTTTTTCTTGGGTTCAAGATAACATAGAATATATCCAGATTTCTTGGTTCCCAGTTAGGCACCTTACAATTATTAACTGATAACACCTGGCTTACACCCTGTTTTACTTACCAGAATATAACTACTCTAAATATCACATATGCTTATGTCTATGACAAGTGGAAGCTTGACTCCCACTCAATTTAACTAGATCATGGAAACAAGAACATGCTTTAGAGCAATTAATGTGTTCTCTAAGCAGAATTAGACAAAATATATTTAGGAATTATCATTTTCATCATCAAGGCCGCAGCTGTGACTGCTGCAGTAGCACTTATGCAGACAATTCACAATACTCAGCATATAAACACCTATTTACAGTATGTCATCATTGACATGCAAACTTTATCAGATATAGATTAGGAAATTTTTAAAGGTCTTAATGCACTCTAGATGGCTGTCTTATAGATGAGTGAGCAACAAGACATGGACTACACAGAATCTTGTTTGTGATTTGACATACAAATCAATGTGTATAACTCCTGTGTCTTTCAATAGTTCCACTGATTGGAATTCAGTAAAATTAAACCTCAAAGGGACTTTTCAAAAGGTGCAGGGAGAGGATTTAACCAGTTACAAAATGCACTACTAAACAATTACAACAGTTACAATTGGAATCTCAAAAAGAGACTTTGCATACCTTCAAGAGTGCAACAGATTGGGTCAATCTGAAAACTGGTTTTCCAGACTCAATATATGAGTTTGAATTTTTACCACTTTGCATAATACTGTTGTTATGTTTTCTCATGGTAATTAATGCTATGTGGAGAGTGGAGCAAGATGGTGGACCAGAAGAATCATTGGCTGAGGTCTCCTAGTACAGCTGGGGAAGGGAAGAAAACCGTCATACCTGGTGCCAGGACCTTACCTGGAGTAGTGGCTCAACATGTACCGTGAGGTGGTGATATACTGGATACAGTTTGAGAACCCGAGCAGTGTAGATCTGACACACTAGGCAAGTTTTTGAGAGACAGCAGGAACAGCTGGCCTTTCCACAGAGTCTGGAGACTGGAGGAAGCTTTATCACAGTTTTCAGTTCTCAGGGGAAGCTGCATGTTGAGTGGAAAAAGATTGAAAGAGTGGGCGAACTTCCACAATATATGGCAGACAAATTTGAGTGCTCATTAGAGTGGATTTGCCATCGGTTTAGCAGCAGGAGAGACAGCAATAATGATATGGTCTTGGGGGACAGGGAGCACCATTGTGGGAAGGTCATGAGATGGTCGATAGGTGGGTCTCTTACAGGAGAACTAATGCATGGCCTTCTTAGTTCTGTCTACAGAGCTCAGACCTCCACTCATGACAGGCTAAGGGACTCCTGCACCCTATGAGAACTGTGTCGGAGGCCCTGTGAGACTGTTGTCAGGGGCACTGTGAGACGTCTGAAAGATTCTGGAGAACTTTAAGATACCAACCCTGTGGGGGCTAAATGCTGAGGAAATAATCAGGTGATCACCACGGAAAACTAACTTGGAAAACAGGACTGTGCGACTATGCCTAAGAACTAGAGAAAGGTTACTGGCTGTGTTGTCTGTCCAGTAAAAGCATAGCACCATTTGGTGTCCTGGAAGTATATTGCAACATAAATATATTCCAACTAAAGTCAGTCCGCCGGGCTATCTATAGCTACACACACACACACACACACACACACACACACACACACACACACACACACACACATATATATATATATATATATATATATATATATATATATATATCTTAAGAACAGTGAGGTGGTGATATACCGCATACAGAATGAGAACTGGAGCAGTGTAGATCTGACACACTAGGCAAGTTTTTGAGAGACAGCAGGAACAGCTGGCCTTTCAGTTGTTACTGCTGTTTCTCAAAAAATAATTATATATATATATTTTTTTTCCTTGTTAATGTTCTTGGAATTTTTTTTCTTTTTTTTTTTTTTTCCTTCTTCTATTTATTGCTGAAGTTGCTTATTTTTGGCTATTAGAGATTGTTGTTTGGTTTTATTTTTATATGTTTTGTATTTTGCTAACTTGTTTGGTTGGTTCTTTTTTTAACTTCCATTTTTACTTTCATCAAGAGGAAAGGCTCCTGAATTCTTTGATTACAGTATTTTAGCATCATCTATTGTTTCTCCTTATTTTACTCCTTTACATTCTCTCTTTGTATAGAGACTGTTCTGCTTCTCTCATCTCACCCACATAAATTGCCTCTGTGACAGCTAAGATATAATTCCCTCCTTTTTTGTCTTTCATTTTTATTTCTTTATTCTTCTTTTCTCTCTCTCCTTTATTTAATTCAATGGTGTTTTTGATTTCCTTTATCTATTCTTATTTTATTATTATTTCTTTTTTTCTGAGACTTGGGGTGACACTGCTGTGGTCTGGCAGGTGGGCCACAGCAGTAGCCTGTCTCAAGTAGGCCAAGAGACACTTTTTTTTTGGGGGGGGGATAGAGTCACACATAGTAGAGTTCATGTTCACAGCAATCTTAGACGCTTTGGTTCAAGTGATCCTCTTGCCTCAGCCTCCCAAGTAGTTGGTGCCTGCCACAATGCCTGGGTATTTTTTTTAAAGATGGGGGTCTTTCTTTGGCTCAGGCTTGTCTAGAACCTGTGAGCTCTGTCAGTCCACATGCCTCAGCCTCCCAAGTGCTGAGATTATAGGCATAAGCCAACTCACCCTGCCCCAGGAGACATTTCTACCTCTGGCCCTAGGAAGAAAGTATTGGCAAGATCACACTAGTAAAATAACAGAATTTTTCTTTTTTTGTCCATCCTTACTTAATTTTTACTTCTTGATTTTCATTTTTGATCTTTTTACTCTCTTCCTCTCTGTGTCAGAGGAAGAGTCGGGCTCTGCAAAAGCTGATAAGGAGCACTTGATGTTGAGGTACCCACCCAGCCCAGCTGCTCAAAATTATTGAGTTACAAGTGTGGCCTTAGCACCGTGCTGATTAATACCATTTCTTCTATCACTCTCATTCTCTCTTCCTGTCCTCTTTCTCTCCTATACTTTAAGTTTTGTTTGTTTGTTTGTTTGTTATTTCCCCTTCCCATTTTTCTCTTTTTCTTTCCTTTTACTCTTTCTTTTCTTTTTTTTTAAATTTCTTTTCCTATTGGTTTTCCATGCTCACTTTTTACCCTTATCCTCCTTTTGGCTTCAACCAAGAGACATCTTTGACACTTAAATTCTGAGACAAAGCAATTTGAAGCAAAGGAGTAAGTGAGAAGGAAAAAGGAGCATAAGGAGATAAACAAGAAGATAGCACACATGAGGAGGAACCAACATGAAAATTCAGGCAAAAAGAAAAACAAAAAATAGAGCAATTCCTCCAAGTGACCAGGAGGTATCTTTTACAAAAGACTCCTACTATAAATAATTAATGGATTTAAAGAAAGGAAATTTAAAATATAGATGATAAAGACAATAAAGTTAATGGGTGAAAAAATGGAAAGACAGAACCAAAAGTCAGATGAGAGATGTATAGAATATAGAAAAGATATGACAGAGATTCAGGAAATGAAGGAGACAATCCTGGAATGTAAAGATGTAGCAGAAAGTATCAAAAATAGATTAGACCATGGAGAAGAAAGAAACTCAGAGCTAAAGGATAAAGTGATTGACAGGTCACTAGGTAGGTGTAGACACAGAAAAGAAGAGAGAGAAAGCAGAATAGTGGCTTAGAGAACTACAAGGCTCCATGAACCATTCAAAGATACAAATAATAGGAATCCCTGAAGGGTAAAAAGATTGTCCCCAAAATATGGAAGCCCTGATGGAAACTACAATAAATAAAAAATTCCCAAGTTTTACTAAATATCCTGACATATTCTATTAGATGAATATTGAACCATGGGTCATCTCAACTCTAACAGAGCTTCCCCAAAACACATTTTAATGAACCTGTCCAAAGTCAAGACCAAGGAGAAAACACTGCAAGCAGACAGTAGTAAGTACCAACTAACCTACAGGGGCATATTCATTACAATGACTGCATACTTTTCAACTGAAATTTTCCAAGCCAAAAGGACATGTTCATTCACTTTCAACCTTCTTAAACAAAACAATTTTCAGCCCAGAATTCTGGATTCTGCTAAACTAAGCTTCAAAATTGATGGAGAAATCAAATTGTTTGTAGGTATACAAGCACTAAGGAAATTTGACACAATAAAGGCAGCTCTACAGGAAATACATATATTCTCAACACTGATCACAACAATGGACCACCACTAAAGTAAACACCCAGAAGATAAAAACCAAAACATAACTTTCACAGTGGTGCAAAGGATAAAACCACACAACAGACTTTCACATAATAATATTAATAAAATTCTGCCACACTTACAAATACTCTCAATAAATGTCAATGGATTGAATTCCCCACTAAAGAAGCACAAGCTGGCTGATTGGATAAAAGAAAAAAGCACAAGCCACTCATATTCTCTCTCCAGGAGACACACCTCACCTTGAAGGACAAATCAAGACTCAGTGTTATGGAAAAAACCCAAGAGCCCATGGATCCACAAATGGATTAATAAATTGTGGTATATGTACACCATGGAATATTATGAAGCCTTAAAGAAAGATGGAGACTTTACCTCTTTCATGTTTACATGGATGAAGCTGGAACATATTCTTCTTAGTAAAGTATCTCAAGAATGGAAGAAAAAGTACCCAACGTACTCAGCCCTACTATAAAACTAATTTAGGGCTTTCACATGAAAGCTATAACCCAGTTACAACCTAAGAATAGGGGAAAGGGGGAGAGGGAAAGGCGGGAGGTGGGAAGTGGGTGGAGGGAGGGGTACTGGTGGAATTACACCTGCGGGGCATCTTACAAGGGTATATGTGAAACTTAGGAAATGTGGAATGTAAATGTCTTGGCATGGTAACTGGGAAAATGCCAGAAAGGCTATGTTAACTATTGTGATGAAAATGTGTCAAATGGTCTGTGAAGCTAGTGTATGATGCCCCATGATCATATCAATGTATGCAGCTATGATTTAATAAAAAAAAAAATAAATAAAAAATAAACTGAGGATTGGAATTTAAAACAAAATAAAATAAAAAAATAAAAATAAATTACAGAAAAAAAAGAAAATGGAAATCAGAGAAAAGGAAGGGTTATAATTTATTCTCAGATACAAGTGGATTCAAAGCAACTAAAGTTGAGAGAAACAAAGATGAACACTTTATACTGGTCAAAGGAAAAATACAACAAGAAGACATTTGAATTTTAAATATTTATGCACCTAACATAAATGCTCCCAGATTTATAAAACAGAGGGGTCTGACCCCTTGAGGGGTCTGCACAATATCATAACCCATAATAACATAATATTGGGGAGTTAACACCCCACTGACAGAACTTGACAGAGTCTCTAAACAGATATTAACAAAGATACAAAGGACTTAAATATGACCCTATAACAAATACGATTAATAGATATATACAGAATACACCACCCCAAATGCAAAGAATATACATTTTTCTTGTCAGACCATGGCACATGCTACAAAATAGATCACATACTAGAATACAAATCAAACCTTAGCAAAATTAAAGTAATAAAAATGATAACTTGTCTCTTCTCAGACCCTAAGGCAATAAAGGTGTAACTCAACTACAACAAAAATATTCATCCCCACACAAAGTCATGGAAATTAACCAACATTATGCTGAATGATAGTTGAGTTCAGGAAGAGATAAAAGAAGAAATTTCTAAACTCCTCTAACATGACATGGGTCCATAGTTTTCTTTCTTTCTTTTTTAATTTTTTATTAAATCATAGCTGTGTACATTGATATGATCATGGGGCATCATACACTAGCTTTATATAACATTTGACACTTTCTTATCACACTGGTCAACACAGCCTTCCTGGCATTAGCCCAGTTATTGTGCCAAGACATCTACATTCCACATCTACAAAGTTTCATATATACCCTTGTAAGATGCACTGCAGGTGTAATCCCACCAATCCCCCTCCCTTCACCCACTTCCCTCCTCTGTCCCCTCCCTTTCCCCCTTCCCCTTATTCTTAGGTTGTAACTGGGTCATAGCTTTCATGTGAAAGCCCTAAATTAGTTTCATAGTAGGGCTGAATACATCGAGTACTTTTTCTTCCATTCTTGAGATACTTTACTAAGAAGAATATGCTCCAGCTCCATTCATGTAAACATGAAAGAGGTAAAGTCTTCTTCTTTCTTTAAGGCTGAATAACATTCCATAGTGTACATATACCACAAT
>CAUYPK010123775.1:0-72164 GCA_963574355.1 Loris lydekkerianus | reverse complement strand
GGCCAACAAGTTCGACTACGCGCTCGGAGATTGCTCCTCAGAGGTCCCTCCTCAGAAGCAGCATAACAAAATCCAAACTTGGCAAAGAGTCACAGTATACAAAATAATGATAAGAGGCAAAGAGCCGAAATTCATTTTGGCTGGGAGCCACATGCGGCTCTAGCCGCGTGTTCGCCACCCCTGGTACAGAGTATTTATATATTTTGTTTGCCTGGTGAGAGGCAAGGCAGTGCCACAGCTATTCGAAAATGAAACATGTTTTACCTTAAAACTACTGTTAACAGGTTCCACGAATCTTCTCTGGCTTCAGACCGTTAATGAATAACCATTTAGTCACTTCCTGAGTGTTAGGGGACATGGGGGCAGGCATATAAAGGTAGTTTCCCAATCCAGGGGAGAGGTGGGCAGCTTTGCCTACTGGAAAGCTTTGTGCCTGATGGACATTTAATACTCTTAAACTGAAGGAGGAAAAAGTAAGCGACAGAAGATGGTCATACAAGGTTAGGATGTGATTAAGTATAGGAAGAAAGTGCTGTTCTTTGATCAGGGTAGATAATGGAAACCTTTAATTCTAGGTATTAAATATTCATCAACTTAAAGTACTAGCAGTTAATATTTAAGAAGTTAGGGGAGTATGACAACCTACATTAAGTTCATGAGCACAGAAAGCAGGGCTTCTAAGTTTAAAAGGTGATTATGGGATTTGTAGAGGCCCATTATCTAAATGAGGAGGAAGTATGTGACTTTTTTTTTTTTTTCAAGACAGCATCTCACTCTGTCACCATGGGTAGAATGCCATGATATCATTATAGCTCACAGCAACCTCAAATTCTTGGACTTGAGCAATCCTCTTGCTTCAGCCTCCTAACTAGCTGGAACTACAGGTACTTGCCAAAACACCAGGCTAGTTTTTCTATTTTTGGTAGAGGCGGGGTCTCACTTTTCTCAGGCTGGCCTCTAAAGCCTGAGCTCAAGGGATCCACCTGCCTCAGCCCCCCAAAGTGCTAGGATCACACAATTTCTTGACCTTTATTGAAGGTATTATTTTTCATATTACAATGTTGTCTCAAACAATAAGTGAGTCATGGAGTTTTACAATTATTCAGAATTTAGAGTTAACTTTGCTTCGTTTTCTTGGTCAGGATAGATTTTTATACTGGAACCTGAAAGATCAGTTTGATTCTTTAGGGGAGAAGAGATTTCTTCCTCACCTGTCATCACCAAGTTCATGGCTGAAGCACCTTTAACAGAAAACAGATGAACAAGAGAAAAGAAGACAATATATACTTAATATAAGGTTTACGTGACTTGGGAGCCTTCAGAAATGAAGACCCAGAGAAACAGGGAAACTTGTGTATTTTTAAGCTAAGTTTGATGAAGAAATGGATAGTGGTTAAGAACTATGATTGGGGCCAGCCACGGTGGCTCACGCCTGTAATCCTAGCACTCTGGAAGGCCAAGGCCGGTGGATTACCTGAGCTCACAGGTTCAAGATTAACCTGAGCCAGAGCAAGACCTTGTCTAAAAAGATAGCTGGTATTGTGGCGGGCCCCTGCAGTCCCCACTACTTGGGAGGGTGAGGCAAGACAATCGCTTAAGACCACAAGTTTGAAGTTGCTGTGAGCTGTGACACCACTACTGAGGGTGACGAAGTGAGACTCTGTCTCAAAAAGAAAAAAGAACTGTGATTGGACAAAAAAGATATGATTCAGTGGTAACAAATTGTGGGAACTTAGCAAGGCCTGTTCATGCTCTTCTCTGAGTCTCCTATCTTCTCAGAGGTAAGAGTGTTTCTTCCCTCTGGGTATAAGGAGGGACTTCTCCCATGAAGGTCTTATGATCTATCTACTTGAGAGGAACGTCAGAGAATTCTTTTATAGCTTGATTCAGGGGTGAAGAGCCGAAAAAGGTAAGAGAGTGACCTTCCTGCCTCTGTTGTTTCCTCAAATGCCAAGGTGGCCTACTTGGGGGTCACATTCCCTGAAGCACATACATTCTAAACAATTTTTTGAAAACCAGCAACTCTGTTGCAGCTTCAGAACTAGTTTGTTAAAGTCGTAAGTATTTAAGTTAGACTTGTAGCACTAGAATAGCTATTTAGGTGACACTGTCATGGTAAATTTTATCTTAAGAATTAAGCTAGAATCTTCTGGATATTGCTGATTCACTTGAATATATAAAGTACTTTAAATTTTTATACTTTTTCATGCACATATAAGGAAAATACATTCCATAAAAAAAAATCATGACCTATTATACAGTCAACCTAAACTAATGAAAAGAACCAGAATCTTTTAAAGAGAGATTTATTCAGGTGCAAAATTGAGGATAGCCTCCCAGAAACACCACCTCTAAAAGAATGGAGTCAACATTCTGAAGTAGGGAAGTTAAGTTTCACTTACATGGACAGAGACAGGGGAGATTTTAGCAAGATTGCAACATTTTTTAAGCAAGGTTGATGCATAGTTACAGCAATTTGATTGGTTATAAGCAGTTTTCAATTGGGGAGGAGTTTAGGAAGTATTTAACATTTTTTACAAAAGATGTAATCATCATGTGTTTTTGTTTGTTTGTTTTTGAGACAAAGTTTCTCTTCGGTACCCTCGGTAGAGTGCCCCGGCATCAGAGCTCATAGTAACCTCAAACGCCTGGGCTCAAGCAATTCTCTCACCTCAGCCTCCCAAGTAGCTGGGACTGCAGGTGCCCGCCACAACACCAGCTATTATTTTTTTTACAGGCAGGGTCTCTCTCTGGCTCAGGCTGGTCTCGAACCGGTGAGCTCAGGCAATCCACCCTCCTCGGCCTCCCAGAGTGATAGGATTACAGGTGTGAGCCACAGCACCCAGCCATTTATTTTCTGTCATCTGGCCTAAGCAAAGCAGGACAATAAAGAGGAAGTTAGTTTAAACAAGGGTCATTCATTAAGAAAGCAGGAGGGATTTGTCCCTGACGTCATTTAATTCTCTCTAGTCATTGTACAGAACAAGAAAATTAACAAAGCAAGTTCATCTATAATTTTAAGTTGTAACCATATGTGACTGAGATCACAGTCATGTCTCTCTCAAAGCTTCAAGTGGGAAGTTCCAACAGCTTTTAAATTATGCTTCTTTAACACCACTTACATCTTTAAGCTCTATCGTCTAATAAGCAAGGGCCTCTTTTTTTTTTGCAGTTTTTGGCCAGAGCTGGGTTTGAACCTGCCACCTCTGGCATATGGGGCTGGGGCCCTACTCCTTTGAGCCACAGGTGCCGCCCAAGGGCCTCTTCTTTTAAAGTAGAAGTGGGGTGCATGCTTGTTAGCAGTAATGCTAAAGTTCAAATAAGTCAGTGGTTCTCAACCTGTGGGCCGCAACCCCTTTGTAACAATGAAAATACATCCGGCATATCAGATATTTACATTACGATTCATAACAGTAGCAAAATTACAGTTATGAAGTAGGAACGAAAATAATTTTATGGTTGGAGGCCACCACAACAAAGGTTGAGAACCACTGAAATAAGTCATCAGAGAACATCCAGCAATATATCTTGTGATGCCCCCCAGTCAGCATCTCTTCTGAGGGGAGAAAAGAACTCCCTGTTGTCTAAAAACCAGCTTTTAGGAACTGATCCTACAGCTCTTCAACATGGCTTTGAAAGCATTTTCTTCCAGCTTCTGCCAAACTGCACAGAGATGAAAGGCAATTTGTCCTTTGGACAAAGAAGAGCATTTACTTGGAGGAGCTAGCCTGCGATTGGGGAATTCCTGGTGCACCCCAGAGGAGCCAAAGAGACCCAGGGTGCAGTGCCCCAGGCAGGGAGGAGCCCTGTGCTAAAGCCCACAGGTGCTGGCCAAGTTGCCCTTAATCCCATCATGAACCCAAGAAGGTTGTGGTCTTACCAGCTTGTCCCGCTTGCTTCAAGTCAGGGCATAAACTGGGGCTTGAAGCCATCCCCTCTTACCTCCAAGATCCTGCCACAAACACCGAGGCTGACGGGTTCACTGGGCCTACTAAATAACAATGACAACTGTAACCAAAAATAGCCGGGCGTTGTGGTGGGTGCCTGTTGTTCCAGCTACTCAAGAGGCTGAGGCAAGAGACTCACTTAATCCCAAGAGTTTGAGGTTGCTGTGAGCTGTGACTCCATGGCACTCTACTAAGGGCAACATAGTGACACTTTGTCTCAAAAAAAAGAGAAAGAAATAGCTTTGGAATTAAAGGTCAATGGGAATGTTTGAAGCTTAGATAAGTATACATGTGGACCTCTTTGAGGGTGGGCCCTAGCATGCTGTATATGCCCATATACTTGCAAATGCTTGTTCATCAGACCCTCTCCTCTTCCTGCCTGAATGTCTTCATTTCTACCTAACACGAGCTAGTGGCATGAGGAAGCAACATTTGACCTGGATGAAAGCCTTATGAATAATAAAGCCATGTGGCCGGTTGAGGTCATAATAAGTGTGGACCTGGCAGAAAAATAGCCAGAATTTATGCTAATTAAAGTAAATTTTAAAGGGTGGGTATGGTGGCTCACGTCTGTAATCCTAGCACTCTGGGAGGCCGAGGCAGGTGGATTGCCTGAGCTCATTTGAGACCAGCCTGAGCAAAAGCAAAATCCCGTCTCTAAAAATAGCTCGGTGTTGTGGAGGGCACCTGTAGTACCAGCTACTCGGGAGGCTGCGACAAGAGAATCGTTTGAGCCCAAGGGTTTGAGGTTGCTGTGAGCTGTGACGCCATTGCACTCAACCCCAAGGTGACAAAGTGAGACTCTGTCTCAGAAAAAATTAATTAATTGGCTCAGCGCTTGTAGCTCAGTGAGTTAGGGTGCTGGCCACATACACCGAGGGTGGCAGGTTTGAGCCTGGCCTGGGCCTGCTAAACAATGACAACTGCAACCAAAAATAAGCGGGCATTGTGGGGGGTGCCTATGTCCCAGTTACTAGGGAGGCTGAGGTAAGAGAATCGCTTCAGCCCAACAGTTTGAGGTTGCTGTGAGCTATGACACCCGGCACTCTACCAAGGGTGATAGAATGAAACTCTGTCTCAAAAATAAAATAAAATAAATCATAAAAAATAACAATAAATAAATGAATAAAAATAAATAAATAAATAAAATAGCAGCACGTACGTCTAACTACATAATGTGCTCAAAATTACTAAGTGGAACTGGGATACCAAAGTCCTGATCTTAATTCAATGCTTCCATGTGTAAGTCTTCTTTAAAGATTTCTAAGTACAGTAGAATCCCTCTAAGATGACCACCCGAGGGACTGCAACAAACTGGTCCACACAGGGAGGTGGTTAACATAAGGAGGCCTGCTGTACAGGTAGGTACATGTGGTGCAGGTCCGGTCTATGAAAATTAGGTCAACTTAAGGAGGTGGTCAGCTATGCTGGTTTTACTATATACAGTAGTGTATGTACGTGAGCACAGTGGTATTTTGTGAATTTTTATTTTTTCATTATTGTTGTTAGGAAACTGTTCAAATGCTATCTTAATTCAGACTGAATACATGAAGTACCAAAAGGCAGAGCTGGGATGGAGGGTGGGTTGGGGGCCTGTGCCCTGCCCTTTGTCAGCCTCTGGGGGGATTCTCTGAACTGTTTCTGCCACCCTCAGCTTCACATCCATTGCCTAAGGCACAGCCAGACTAATGAATCTTTCCTGAAAGTTGTGCAAACTTTTTAATCAGACTCTGGGTGGAGATTTGCCAGGATGGATTTTCCTGTGGGTCTAATTTTAGCATCTGACAACATTGTACAACAAACACACTGTAGTTAAATGCAATGATGGTGAGAACAGCTACCAAATTTTAACTTTTGCATCTCAATTCAATGTTCAGAATTTTATTGTTTTATTTCATTTTTTGAGGCAGAGTTTTACTTTGTGGCCCTCGGTAGAGTGCCGCATAGCTCACAGCAACCCCCAGCTCTTGGGCTCAAGAGATCTTCATGCCTCAGCCTTCCAAGTAGCCAGGACTACAGGCTCCTGCCACAATGCCCGGCTAGTTTTTTCTGTTTATTTTTTTTTAGTAGAGTTGGGGGTCTCACTCTAGCTCAGGCTGGTCTTGAACTCTTGAACTCAGGCGGTCTACCTGCCTTTGCCTCCCAGAATGCTAAGATTACAGGCATGAGCCACCATGGCCCACCCAACGTTCACATTTTTTAAAATTATTTTTAAGGTATTGACTTTGCCACTCGTAAGATAGCCAAGATGCTGAAGCCGCAGAAAGTGATTGAGCAGGATGGTGATTCTTTTACTATCCACACAAACAGCAGTCTAAGGAACTACCTTGTTAAATTTAAAGTTGGAGAAGAATTTGATGAAGATAACAAAGGCCTGGATAACAGAAAATGCAAGGTAAAGATTAAAGGAATAACATAGGTTCTTAATTTTGCAAGGTTAACTCGGCATTGGCCTTAGTAATGCTTGAGGATCCTGCCAGAGCAAACTGACGTTTTCTCCTGTCCCTGATGCAGAGCTTGGTTATCTGGGATAATGACAGACTCACCTGTATCCAGAAGGGGGAAAAGAGGGACAGGGGCTGGACCCATTGGATCGAAGGGGACCAACTCCATCTGGTACACACCAATTTTTTCCTTATTTTTAATGATGATGCAATGTTAAAGGAAATGTTAGTAATCTGGACCAGTAATCTTACCTACCTAACTCAACTGTTCTTATTTTGCACATTATTTTCCTGTCTCTGACAAAATATTCTGCTTATTTATTTAGAAATAGAGTCTCACTTTGTCACCCTTGGTAGAGTGTCATGGCATTAAAGCTCACAGCAACCTCAAACTCTGGGGCTCAAGCCATCCTCTTGCCTCAGCCTCCCAAGTAGCTTGGACTACAGATGCCCACTACAACACCCAGCTATTGTTAGAGACGGGATCTTGCTCTTGCTCAGACTGGGCTGGTACTCCTGAGCTCAGGCAATCCACCCACCTTGGCCTCCCAGAGTGCTAGGATTACAGGCATGAGCCACTGCATCCGGTCTTTTTTTCTTTTCTTTCTTTCTTTTTTTTTTTTTGAGACAGACTCTCACTCTGTTGCTCTGGGCAGAGGGCTGTGGCATCATAGCTCACAGCAATCTCAAATTCATGGACTCAAGTGATCTTTTTGTCTTAGCCTCCCGAGTATCTGGGACTACAGGTGTGAGCCAGCATGCCTAGCCTCTGCCTTTTCATTTAACATAAAAACATTTTCTGGTGTTTCTGTGCCTGTAGTCCAGTGGTTAGGGCACTGCCCACATACACTGAGGCTGGAGGGTTCGAGCTGGGCCTGGGCCTACTAAACAGCAATGCCAACTACAACAAAAGAATAGCTGGGCGTAGTGGCGGGCACATGTAGTCTCAGCTATTTGGGAGGTTGAGGCAAGAGAATCATTTAAACCCAAGAGTCTGAGGTTGCTGTGAGCTATGACACCATCACACTCTACTGAGGGTGACATAGTGAGACTCTGTCTCAAAAGAAAAAACAAACAAACATGTTTGGGCTTCTAAACAGTTTTCCTGTTGAATTCACTGTGTATTTACTGACTATATGTAATAGGATAGCTAACTGGGTGCATAACATTCCATCATGGTGATGAACTGTCATCTTAGTAATATACAGTAGAACCTCCATAGTGATCAAGGGTGAAACCAGACCACACCCCAACTTGTTTTCTTTTCTTCCTCATCCCTAGGAGATGTTCTGTGAAGGTCAAGTGTGCAAACAGACGTTCCAGAGAGCCTGATCCATACCCAGCAGCAGAGCCCACTTGTGGCTGCAGCTCCATGTTGAATTACACTGCAGGATGAACAGATGTTAACCTGCCCAGTTTGGTGATGGGAGGCCTTGTGAATGAAGAAATGTCACACCGCGTGATCAGAAGTCATCTGGATCGTGGGCAAGGGGCTGAGCTCTCATAAACCTGTCCAAACGACTCTGAAGTTTTTCTTTCTAAATTTAGCAATTTAAAAACATTTGAAGGCCTTCTAGGTGCACAAGGGAAATGCCAATGAGTAAAATGTAATTCCTGCCTTCAAGGTCAGGGAGGAAGCTGGGAAAAACAAGCAACCTGAACGGTGGTGCTAAGTACAGGCAGCTATAAGAGCTCAGGAGGGACAAACTTGACTTTGGGGGATGGGCAGGTTTGGGGTGGTGGAGGTGATCTTTAAGCTAAGGCCTGAAGCTTAGATAAGCTGGCACAATTGGGAGGCATTTTTGGTGACAGACTAGAGGTAAGTTGGAAGGATGTTTGAAGAACTGAAAAGATCACTTTAGCTGGAGCATGGGGTATGGGGATGGGGATGGCAGAAGAGAGGAGTGACATACTAGGACCCAGTCACAAAGGGCATTGAATGCCAAGTTAAAGAGGTCAAAGTTTGTCTCCTAAAGAACAGGAAGATGGAGATGGATATCAGACAGGGGCTCTTCACGATCAAGTTTGCCTACAGAAAGGAAGCCAGGCTGCAGAGGGAAGGAAGGATTGCAGGTGGGGGGAGGCTCACAGCAACCTCAAACCCTTGGACTCAAAGGGTCCTCTTGCCTCAGTGTCCCAAGTAGTTGGCACTACAGGCACCCAACACAATGCCTGGCTAGTTTTTCTCTTTTTAGTAGAGACAGGGTCTTGCTCTTGTTCAGTCTGGTCTTGAACTCCTGAGCTCAGTCAATCCATCACCTTGGCCTCCCAGAGTGCTAGGATTATACGTGTGAGCCAACACACCTGGCCTTCAAATTTTTCTTACTATTCTTCTGATACTATGAGCATGTGGTTTCATCCCAAAGTTTAGCAGATGACAATTTGGCCAAAATGTCTTACAACCACATGACTAGTGTCACCAGATTTTCAGCCCATAAACATCAGATGCTCTACTCTTGCTGCCAAGTCTATTAAATAAGTTTTGCATTTTGAGGACTTAACATTCTACCATGAGAAACTAAATTCTGGTGCGGCATGGTGGCTCATGTCTATAATCCCAGCACTCTAGATCAGGAGTTTGAGACCAGCCTGAGGACGAGTTAGACCCCATGTCTACTAAAAAGAGTAAAACTAGCTGGGCATGGTGATGGCATTAGTGCCAGGTACTCAGGAGGCTGAGGCAGGAGGAACGCCTGAACCCAGGAGTTTGAGGTTGCTGTGAGCTAGGCTGATAAGGTAGGTTAGCATCCAGTAATAGACTGTGACTAATAATAAGTTAAACACATAGAGCTTTTTGTATAACAGGTGGAGAGAGGAAGTCCAGCAGGAGGAGATGGTGGGTCCATGCCCTCTTATGCCCCAGCCCCAGAGCTTATGTACACAGAGGAGGAATACATAGGACAAACAAGTCCACCCCCTAGGGAAAGACCAGAATTTGCCTAAGGGCAGGATTTATGGTAAGTATGTGAAAGTAGAAATCTTAGAGGCATTCCCAGAACTGGGGTTAATCAGAGTCCACATGAGGGATTAGCGTTAGAGATAGATTGCTTCATTTTCCACAATATGTGAGGAAATTTCTTGTGGGAATTGGCTCAGGAGGTTAAGGAGACCCAGAAGCCCCAAGATAAGCTGTCTGCAAGCTTGAGAACCAAGAAAACCAGTCCTAAGAACTAGGGGCTCTGATGTCTGAATACAGGAGAAGATGGACGGCCTACCTCCAGAAGAGAGAGAGAGAATTCATCCTTCCTCCACCTCTTTGCCCTGTTAGGGCCCCCAGTGGGCTGGTTGAGGCCCCCCCCACATTGGTGAGGGCAGATCTTTACTCAATCTACTGATTCATATGCTGATCTCTCCCAGAAACACGCATGGACACTCCCATAAATAATGTTTCTACCCAGCATCGTTTAACCCACTCAAGTGACACATAAAGTTAACCATCACCACCATATATAATATTCCACTTATATGAAATGTTCAGAATAAGCAAGTGCAGAGACAGAAGATAAATTAGAGATTACCAGGGGCTTGAGAGTTGAGGAGAATAAGGAGTTAATGATTATGGGTGCAGAGTTGCTGTTTGGAGTGTTGAAAACATTTTGGAAGCATGGTGTGGCGCCCATAGCACAGTGCTTAGGCGCCAGCCATATACACTGAGGCTGGCAGGTTCCAACCTGGCCTGGGCCAGCTAAACAACAATGACAACTCCAACCAAAAAATAGCCGGGCATTGTGGAGGGTGCCTATAGTCCCAACTACTTGGGAGGCTGAGGCAAGAAAATCGCTTAAGCCCAAGAGTTTGAGGTTGCTGTAAACTGTGACGCCATGGCACTCTACTGAGGGTGACATAGTGAGACTCTGTCTCAAAATAAATAAATAAATTTTAAAAAGGTTAATTTTAAGTTACATGAATTTCACGTAAAAAAAAAAAGTAAAGGGGTCACCCACTGGATTAGTCTGCTTGGGCTGTGCAGGGAAAAAAAGCCTATCTGTCCCTCTCACCTGTCACAAGGGGACCCATCCTTGTTGTGGCTCAGGCCCCTACAACAGAAGACAGATTAGCAAGAGAAAAGCATACAAGAGGGTGGCACCTGTGGCTCAGTGAGTAGGGTGCCAGCCCCATATACTGAGAGTGGCGGGTTCAAACCTGGCCCTGGCTAAAACTGCAACAGTAAAAAAATAAGTAAATAAATAAATAAATAAAAATTAAAAAAAAAAAGCATACAAGTATGTATGGAAGTTTCCATACACATTTGGAACTTCATGGAAGTTTTACATGACATAGGAGCCTTTAGAAATGAAGACCCAGCGCGTATTTTTACGCATAGATCTGATGAAGAGTGGTCAGTCATGAAGTGTGACTGGACATCAGGGGCTCCTGTTAATAAGCTGGGGGTAGCTTTACAAGGCCTGTCTGTTCAGATTCTTCTCTGTGTCCTTGTCTTCACAGATAAGGACATTCCCTGGGTATTAGGAGGGCACCTCTAGAAGGAGACTCTCCTGACCTGCTTCAGGGAGGTCAGCTAGGCTTTTATGGGCTGCTTCAGTAAGAAGGGACGAGAGGGAGGTCAGAGTGACTTTCCGCTTCTGCTGTTTTCTCAGATGCCAAGGTGCCATATCGTGGGGCAGCATGTCCTGAACTCCGTCCACTGGCGTATCAAAACACCAGAGTGAGGACCCTAAGCAATGGAAATTTACTTTCTCACAGTTCTGGAGGCAGGAAGTCCAAGATGGAGGTGTGGGAATGGCTGGCTTCTCCCTAGGGCTCTCTCTTTGTTTCTTGCTGTGTCCTCACTTGGCCTTTGCTCTGCGTGCACCCCTGCTGTTTCCTTCTCTTTTTAGGAGGACGCCAGCCAGATGAGATCAGGACCCCACTCTTATGGCCTCTGTTGACCTTAGTCACTTTGGCAAAGATTCTATCTCAAATAGAGTCACATTAGGGATAAAGGTTTCTATTTTTTTTAATTTTTTTTTTTTGAGACAGAGCTGTCACCCTGGGTAGAGTGCCGTGGCATCACAGCTCACAGCAACCTCCAACTCCTGGGCTCAAGTGATTCTCCTGCCTTCACCTCCCAAGTAGCTGGGACTACAGGCGCCCGCCACAATGCCAGGCTATTTTTTGGTTGCAGCTGTCATGTTGTTTGGCAGGCCCAGGCTGGGTTCGAACCCGCCAGCTCAGGTGTATGCGGCTGGCACCTTAGCCGCTTGAGCCACAGGTGCCGAGCCTGGTTTTGAATGTTTTAATTTAAGATAACCACAATCGGTAATCAGAGACAAACCACCAGATGTTACCTAACTCAAGGGATCTGTTGAGAAAATTGATGGCCTGCTGGTGTGGTGTGAGCCTTAGGCCGGCTAATGAGTTACTAAGAATATTTCCAAGAAGGAAAAGGCATGCGTGACAAGGCATATCTGACCTCCCCTCTCATGGCCAGCAACTTAGCTTTAGGGTATTTCTGCAATCCCTTTGCCCAAGAAGGGGTCCATTCAATCAGTTTGGGGGTTCAATTTTATTTTAGTTCATACAACCTATGAATTGAGGGTGGGGGGATGCACATTTCAGTTCCTAACTCCTGAGGATGTGGAGGAATGAGCCAGGTTTAGAGGCCTGACTAAAGTTTGGCAGAGATTGGACTCAACTTTGAATACAACAAGAAAAGTGGAAATTTGTTGCTAAGGAGCAGAGTGGGAGCTGAGGGCAGGATCAGTGGGTAGGAAATAACTAAGAGGAAACATCAGGGGTAAACCCAGCAGCCAGTGATCAACCACCTGGGGGGAGAGGTGGAGGCTGAGGACCTGGGATTCTGTCTAAATTGACTCAGCAGGGTTCTTGCTAAAAGTGAGTGATGCACAGATAGACAGGGAAGGAAGTCCAAAAGTCAAGGCCTAGCTGGGAAGAGGGTTCAGAGAAGCATGACTGAGGTTTGGGCCATCTGAACTCCTTGAAGGAGCCCAGCCAGAGGACCAAGCACATACTGCAGAACAAAGCTGAGAACCAAAAAGGCACTTGGGGCCACTGTTGACTCCCCAAAACAAGCCTTACCTGAAAGTCTACTTCTGAGCTTTGTAGTTACATAATTCTATAAATTCCTTTCACTACTGTAGCCAGTTTGAGGTAAGCTCTTCTGCTACTTGCACAGAAGGTGTCCTACCATGAACACAACGTAGTCAGAGGAAAATTCTAAGTGCTATTTTATGTAAATTTTGAAAAACAAGCAAGAACCAATTGCCATTTCTCTTAAACTCTGCTTCTGGTTACACAGATGGCAATAATGATAAAAATAAAAACATAGGCCGGGCGCTCATGCCTGTAATCCTAGCACTCTGGGAGGCCAAGACAGGTGGATTGCTGGAGGTCAGGGGTTCAAGACCAGCCAGAACAAAGCAAGAGCAAGACCCCATGGCACTCTACTGAGGGAGACAAAGTGAGACTCCGTCTTAAAAAAAAAGAGAGAATCATTTGAGCCCAGGAGTTGGAGGTGGCTGGGAGCTATCATACCAAGGCACTCTACCAAAGGCAACATAGCGAGACTGTGTCTCGAAATAAATAAAAATAACACAGATATGTTCTTGATTCAGGGACTTGGTGAGGAATGCAGACATGACATAATAAATAAATAAAGCCTTTGGCTAGGCACAGTAGCTCATGCCTGTAATTGTAGCAGTCTGGGAGGCCTAGGTGGGTGAATTACTTGAGCTCAGGAGTTCGAGACCACCTCAGTAAGAGCAAGACCCAGTCTCTACTAACAATGGAAAAAAAACAAGCCCAGGCTGGAGCAGAGACACCTGTAGTCCTAGCTAGACAGAGTTTGAGGTTGCTGTAAGCTATGACACCATGGCACTCTACCCAGGGCGAGAGAGTGAGACTGTCTTTAAAAAAAAAATTCTGTAAGTGAATAAAAACACTTTGAGCCTAGGCAGTCACGCTGTGCCAACAGGAAAAGACCCCAAACCAAATGAAGTATGCACAGCATGTGTTATCTCTAGTTTACAGATTAGGAAACAATTATGCAGAGGTTAAGTGTCTTCCCGAAGTTAGTTAGTGACAGAGACAAGCACAGAACCTTAGGCTCTAACTTCTATCCGGTACACCCCATCTGAGTGGCATAACATCCTCACCACGCAGCCGGTGTGGTTGTTCTCTAATGCTGTTTATCAGAACTTGCCACTGGGGGCGCTAGAGGTACACAAAACCGGGCAAGTGACAGACAAAATCCACAGTAGTCAGCATCTCACCTGAGTACACGTATCTTTGGAGATAAAAAATAAATCCGAGTGGGGAAAGGAATGGTATGTAGAGGAAGATGAAAAATGCTCACTTCACTTAAAGTGAAGTTATAAAAATAAATGATAACGATAATTTTAAAACAGTTTTATAATGCTTACTATGGGTCAAGCACTACTCTAAGCGCTTTCCATATATTCACTAATTTTTTTTTTTTTTTTAAACAGAGTCTCACTATGTCGCCCTCATACCATTGCGTCATAGCTCACTGGAACCTGAAACTCCTGGGCTTAAGCCATTCTCTTGCCTCAGCCCATGTAGCTAGGACTACAGGCACCTGCCACAATGCCCAGTTATTTTTTCCTGCAGTTGTCATAGTTGTTTAGCTGGCCTGGGCTGGGTTGTAACCCGCCAGCCTCCCTGTATGTGGCCAGTGCCGTAACCACTGTGCTATGGGTGCTGAGCCCACTAATTTCATTTACACAGCATAGGAAACAGCTACTATTCACATTTCCATTTTACAAGGGAGGCAATTTAGACATAAAGACATTAAGTAACTTACCAAAAGTCATAGAAGTAGTAAAATAAGGGAGCAATAACTCAAAACTGAGCCATCTGGCTCCCGAGTGTGCACTGCCCTCCGCTGCAGGAAACAGCCGATATGTTTAATATAATTAATCATTTTATCTTGAGTTAACCTTGCTGCCTCATACTACGTTACACCTTTGTTCCTCATGTATATTCTTCCCCATCTCTTGTTTTGGCCACTAAAACATCAGGGAACTATGTCCACAAAAGCCTTTTAATAATTCCTTCCTTCAACACACACTGTGTGCTTACTATGTGCTTGGTGTGGTGCAGCTTGCCTCGAAGCCAGGGACACTTACATTTCCCTCGATGTACACTTTGCACATTCCCAGTCTCTATATAAACATCAGCTAAATTCCAGGTCGCTGGTCCCAAATTCAGATGTGCTGGCTTCTAAGTATAGAAGCAAGAATGAACTTGACAGCAAGCAAGGTGTAAACACAAATCCCCATTTGCCAATACTGTGAATTACATTTTCTTTCTCATGTGTCACAACCTACCATCTCCTAGGCATGAGGGCCAGGTAAAAGGGGGTCAGGTTCTGGTGTTGACTGCCAACCAGAGAGCTCAGTTCAGCAACACCATTACAGCCCTGGGTTAGAAATGTGCAAGCTTGGTGTTTCTGTTGTTCATAAAAAACCTACACTGACTTTGACTCTGTCTGGACTTCTTAAGTTTTGATTCTAAGGGGATTGATCGAAAATATTTCCATGAAATCACTACCGGATGGGGGCCCTTCAGCACAACCAGCTGGAAGGGCTCATATTCAGTAAAGAAATATCTAGCAGGCACTGTTATTATCCACACATACTGGACATAAAGGGACAAAAAACGAAGAGAGAGAGGAGGAGGTAAGGGAGGAGGAGAAACTGAAAAAGTTCAGTTTTGCTTGTAACAAAAATGTCATTTCTTGGACTATGACTCTTGTTAGTACCATTTAAGTTTAATAGGTTTATTGAGATATAATTTATGCACCACAAAATGCACCCATGAAAAGTATGCAGTTCAATAATTTTTAGTAAATTTATACAATTATGCAATCATTCCCTCGATTAAGTTTCAGAACAAGTCAGTTACTCCAGAAAGTTCCCGAGACCAGGTACTGACAACTGTTCTTTTACAGCCTCTTTGTTTGGAGTTCCTGACAGTGAAACTCAGTCCGTGTATTTATAATGAATACTTTTTATATTCTCTCTGTTTCTTCCCAGGGCAAGAATCTCTATTTCCTGAGACCTTTCATAGGAGATTATTTTCTCCTTTTTCTTGATCTGAAAGGTCTTCAGTTCTCCACAGATAAGAGGTTTGCTTTTGATATTTACTTGATGTGCTTATTAGTTTTTAATTATAACTTGCGAAGGTAATATCTTAGGTCTTTGTGAAACAACCTTCTAATCACTCGACAATAAATGAGCTTTTGGCTTAGGGCAAAAGTAACAGATACATTGTCAGTCCTATTCTTTCCATGAAAATGTTTTCTGTGAATAAAAGAATCACTAGTCATATACTGTATATACTCGAGTATAAGCCGAGTTTTTTCCGGCACAAAATTTGTGCCAACTTCGGGTTTTTCCGGCACAAATTTTGTGCCGGTAAAAACTCGGCTTATACTCGAGTATATATGGTAATTATAGGATAACTTTTGTTTTTGAGACAGTCTCATTCTGTCACCCTCAGTAAAGCGCTGTAGCTCACAGCAACCTCAAACTCGTGGGCTCAAGCGATAGCTGGGACTATAGGTGTCTGCCACAGTGCCTGGCTATTTTTAGAGATGGAGTCTGGCTCTTGCTCAGGCTAGTCTCCACCTGCCTTGGCCTCCCAGAGTGCTGGGATTTGAGGTATGAGCCACCATACCCACCCTGATAATTTTTTTTCAATGATTAGATGTAGATTTATCCTTACCACTTTGGGAAGTGCTTATCTTAGCACTGAACACTCAGGACTTAGCACTGAGAATGGCAGACAGGGGAGAACAGTGAACTGTAACTGTGGGTCAGTGAGACTGAGCCAAATTATGGGCGTGGGACTCCCACCCCTAGTTTTGTGGATGGTTCCTGATTGGCTTAATCAAAGTTGGCATTCCCCATATCCCTAAGTGATTGGCTCAGGGGCAAGTAATGTGACCACAGTTGGCCCGTTAGAGTGAACGGCTTTTCCTTACCTACAGTAGGAACCAGTTTCATTCCCTACTCCCTACTCCTGCCCCCTACTGTTTCTTGGAATCAGATGGGCTGATAAAATCATTTAATATCTAAACCAGTTCTGCTGCTTTGCACTGTAAGGACTCCTCATGGACTTACTTTGTAATAACAGTGTAAGGTAGCTCATCATCCAAACTGCATAGAGTAAAAAACTGAAGAGAATGCTAAACGATTTGATTGGAATCTATGTGACTCTAGAGTCCCTGTTGGTAACCGTTGTGCTATCCTAGCATTCCCATCCTGTGGAAGTGTTCCCATTTTCCTGTACACTGAATAGTGCTGGACATCATCACCACATTAAACAAACTCTGTTCCAAACATTAAATGTGCAACTAGCGGTTCCTCTTCAAACACATGAACGTAAATAAACCAAGAAAAATATTGACAATTGCCAGGAAAAAAGGAGTGATTTCCTTCTAATATATAGACTACATATATTATTTCTAGGTAAAAGGGGGAAACATACAGTTAGGTGTACCAACATACAAAAACAAAATATTCACAGCCTTGAATATAGTTCCAACATCTAGAAAGATACGTTCATCAAGAGGACAGTGGGTGACAAAACCATGGTATATTCATGCAATGGGGTACTTTACAGCAATGACCAGAAATCAACTATGCAAGCTAAACACAACAGCATGGGTGAACCTTCCAAAGCTGAACAACGAAAATGGCCAAGGTACCAAAAAAAGCCATTGTATAATTTCATTCATATACAATTCAACAGCAGGCAAAAATTAAACTATATTGTTTGGGGATGCACACATAACTAGTAAAATTGTGTATGCAGAAAAGCAAGGGAATGAACACCATGAAAGTCCAGATAGTGACCCCTACACACATAATGGACAGAGTTATGATCAGGAAGGAGGACAGAGGTGACCAGGGTTTGGCAATGCTGGATTCCTTGGCCAAGGTGGTAATTACACAGATTTTACTTTATAACTGCCTGTATGCACATTTCTGTATGTGGTGTTCTATTTCACAATGAAACATTTTTCTGAAAAAGAGAAAAAGTCATCTGGCGAGGTAGCTAACGCCTGTAATCCCAGTGTGTTGGGAGGCCAGTGTGGGTGGATTGCTTGAGCTCAGGGTTTGGAGAACAGCCTGATTAAGAGTGAGACCCCATGTCTACTAAAAGTAGAAAAATTAGCTGGGAGTGGTGGTTCAGCTACTGGGAAGGCTAAGGTGGGAGGACCACTTGAGCCCAACAGTTTGAGGTTCCTGTGAGCTATAATGACACGAGGCCAAGGCTAGATTGCCCTGAACTCACAGGTTTGAGAGACCAGCCTGAGCCAGGCCAAAACCTCATCTCTAAAAATAGCTGGGCGGGCGGGGTGCGGTGGCTGTCATCCCAGCAGTTGGGAGGCCAAGGTGGGTGGATTGCCTGAGCTCATAGGTTTGAGACCAGTCTGCACTAGAGTAACACCTTGTCTCAAAAAAATAGCCAGACATTGTGGTGGGTACCTGCAGTCCCAGCTACTTGGGAGGCTGAGGCAAGAGAATTGCTTCAGCCCAAGAGTTTGAGGTTGCTGTGAGCTGTGAAGCCACAGCACTCTACCAAGGGTGACATAGTGAGACTCTGTCTCAAAAAAAAAAAAAAAAAAAAAAAAAATATATATATATATATATATATATATACACATGTATATATATGTGTCAGTTAGTGATCTAATAAAACAGTACTATATATACCCTGCATACACAGATGGAAACAAATGTTCAAATAAAATAGGATTTTATAAGTATTTTTATATTTCCCAATATATGGACATAATACTGGGTGAAAATTTGTACTTTGTATGCAGCTGCACAAAAATAGAGATGTGCCTTCAGCTTTACAATCTGCATGGGTGATTTGTCTTCTTTTTAACAGCTGTATTAGCTTTCCAGTTGTGCACACACACACACACACACACACACACGCCACACACTGCTGGAAGCTGCAGGAGGTGGGAATATGCTCTATCCATCCTTCCCTCACATCACAGTTTCAACCTCATAAAAGAAAACAAATTATATATTTTGGGATGGTTGACTAAATTCAATGCTCAATTTCCTCCTGCTTCTCTTGGGTCTGCTGTGTCATCAGCCATGTCACCTTTGAAGCTATTGGAAAAAAATTTTTTTTTTGAGACACAGTCTTACTCTGTCACCCTGGGTAGTGTTGTGGCATCATCATAGCTCACAGCACAACCTCAAGCTCTTGGGTTTGTGCAATCTTCTTGCCCCAGCCCCCCAAGTAGCTAGGACTACAGGTGTGTACCACTATGCCTGGCTAGTTTTTCTATTTTTAGTAGAGATGGGGTCTCCCTCTTGCTCAGGCTGGTCTCGAACTCCTGAGCTCAAGCAGTCCATCTGCCTTGGCCTCCCAGAGTGCTAGGATTACAGGCGTGAGCTACCATGCATGGCCACACTATTGGAAATATTAAGAGAGAGGATGGAGGGAGGAAAAGGGTAGACTTAGTATATTTTAGTCTGTGATACTCTGCATCTTGCCTTCCTCTTCAATCTGATGCGATCAACTTACTGCCACATGGGGTGGTTACCTTCTATCATGTTGCTTTCTTACTTGTGTTAGTGGACATAACTTTTTGATTCTTTTATGAGAACAAGGTAGGTGACTTATGAGGAAAAGCCAAGAGGCAGTTTCTTAGAATACTTCTCTGGGGCAGCACCTGTGGCTCAAAGGAGTAGGGCGCTGGCCCCATATGCTGGAGGTGGTGGGTTCAAACTCAGCCCTGGCCAAAAACTGCAAAAAAAAAAAAATAATAATAATACTTCTCTGTTTTACTTAACAAGGAAATATAGATATTGAGTTGGTGGATGGCAACTTGCTTAAAAATATCAAATCTTATTTTTGTTTAAATGTAATCATTATGGGTGGCACCTGTGGCTCAAGTAGCTAGGGCGCCAGCCACATAAACCAGAGCTGGCGGGTTCGAATCCAGCCCAGGCCTGCCAAACAATGACATTTACAACCAAAAACTGGCGTTGTGGCAGGCGCCTGTAGTCCCAGCTACTCGGGAGGCTGAGGCAAGAGAATCACTTAAGCCCATGAGTTGGAGGTTGCTGTGAGCTGTGATGCCACGGTACTCTACCCAGGGCAATAGCTTGAGGCTCTGTCTCAAAAAAATTAAAAAAAAAAACACAAAAAAAAAAACAATAAATGCAATCATTATTAGGTTTTAAGATTAAACAAAATATGTCTAATATTAAATTTTAAGTATAATATTAATGGAAACAACTGTAATAAAAAGAGATTAGTCAGTCCATTTGGTTGCAAAATGAATGTGGGGGCAAAATGTCCCTACTTTTCAGGGCATTATTAAAATGAAATATTGTGTGTTAGAATGTGGGAAAATATTGATATAAGTTGAGATCATTGTAAGGGAAGCTATTAGGTAGATTTCCTTCAGAATACCCATCTGGGGCCGGGCTAAGCACTATATAATCCTAGCACTTTGGGAGGCCAAGCAGGTGGATTATCTGAGCTCAGGAATTCAAGACCAGAGTGAGACTCCATCTCTGAAAAATAGCTGGGCGTTGTGAAAGATGTCTGTAGTCCCAGCTACTTGGGAGGCTGAGGCAAGAGGATCACTTGAGCCCAAGAGTTTGAGGTTGGTGTAAGCTGTGACACCAGGGCACTCTATCCATGGGGACAGAGATACTGTCTCCAAACAAAACAAAACAAAACAAAAAAAAACAACCCCCCTCACCCAGAATACCCATCTGCTTTAGTGATCCTGAAGCTATGTCTTCCAAACTCCAGAATAATTTCTTTTTCCAGTGGGCACAGTGTCTCAGCACTTTGACAGGAGGAGGTGGGAGGATCACTTGAGGTCAGGAGTTCGAGATCAGCAACAAAGAGAGAGCCCATCTCTTCGAAAAAATTTTAAGGGCGGTGCCTGTGGCTCAGTGGGTAGGGTGCTGGCCCCATATACCAAAGGTGGCGGGTTCAAACTCAGCCCCGGCCAAACTGTAACAAAAAATAGCTGGGCGTTGTGGCAGGTGCCTGTAGTCCCAGCTACTTGGCAGGCTGAAGCAAGAGAATCAACCTAAGCCCAGGAGTTGGAGATTGGTGTGAGCTGTGACATCACAGCACTCTACTGAGGGTGATAAAGTGAGACTCTGCCTCTTAAAAAAAACCCAAAAAAGTCTCGGTGCCTGTAGGGGCGCCAGCCACATACACCAGAGCAGGCCTGCCAAACAATGACAACTACAACCAAAAAATAGCCAAGCATTGTGGCGGACACCCGTAGCTGAGGCAAGAGAATCCCTTAAGCCTAGAAGTTGAGGTTGCTGTGAGCTGTGATGCCACAGCACTCCATCCAGGGTGACAGCTTGAGGCTCTGTCTCAGAGAAAAAAAAAAAAGGAGTCTTCCTACATTGCATGGGTGGGACTCAAATTCCTGGGCTTGACTCACAAGCTCATCTTTGTACCTTGCACAGTGCTTTACCCAACATAGGTGTTTGGTGAGTGGTCATCAAATCCAAAGATTTGGGTCAGCAGGACTGGTTTTCTTTTCCTGGCCTTAGCAGCCACAACTGCTGGGTGTGGCAAACAACCTGTCATTAGGTATAACCAGTAATCCAATGGAAGCAAAATTCTACATTAAGCAGGAGGACTTCTGAATCCTAAGCCCAAGTAAAGGATAGAAGAGATGATTTTTAAATAGTGAACATTAAACTATTTTAAGTTAATCACAGGTATTACCTGTGGTAATTGCCAGAATCAATGAATATTTGTCTACAGGCCTCATAATGCAATTGGCAAACTCACTGCATCATTTTGTGCAAGAAGGTTAAAAATGTAGAAAATTACTAACATCAAATCCACACCAATAGCAAACCAGAGCTAAACCATAATGGCATTTTTCAAAAAAGGAGGAAATGTCTTTTTCCAATTTATAAGATAAGGATATAGCTTTTAAAAGGTAAATGATTCAGAGAAGATACCAGTAGTACCCAGAATCTAACAGTGCTGCTGCCATTAATTCAGCTTCACCCTCAAACTTCAGTTTTTCTCTCTCTGCTACTAATTCCCATAAACACACAGAATATGTTATTATTTCTTCCAATCTTAAAAAAAACCCAAACCACTTTTTTTTGTTTGTGTTTTTTTGAGACAGAGCCTCAAACTGTCGCCCTGGGTAGAGTGCTGCAGCATCACAGCTCACAGCAATCTCTAACTCCTGGGCTCAAGCGATTCTCCTGCTTCCGCCTCCCAAGTAGCTGGGACTATAGCTGCCCGCCTCAACGCCTGGCTATATTTTGGTTGTAGTTGTCATTGTTGTTTGGCGGGCCCAGGCTGGATTCGAACCCGCCAGGTCAGGTGTATGTGGCTGGCGCCTTAGCTGCTTGAGCTACAGGCACCGAGCCCCAAAGCACTTTTACTCCATTTCTTAGTCCAACTACAGTCCTATTTCTTTCTTTCTTCTTCTTCTTTTTTTTTTTTTTTTTTTGCAGTTTTTGGCTGGGGCCGGGTTTGAACCCGCCACCTCTGGTATATGGGGCCGGCACCCTACTCACTGAGCCACAGGCACTGCCCAGTCCTCTCCTCTCCTCTCCTCTCCTCTCCTCTTCTTTCTCTTCTCTTTTCTTTTCTTTCTTTTTTAGACAGTCTCACTCTGCCACCTGGGTAGAGTGCTGTGGTGTCATCACAGGTCACAGTAACCTCAAACTCTTGGGCTCAAGTGATCCTCTTGCCTCAGCTTCCCAAGTAGGTGGGCCTAGAGGCACCAGTCATGATACCCAGCAAGGTCTCACTCTTGCTCAGACTGGTCTTCAAACAACTCCTGAGCTCAAGCAATCCATTGGCCTCGGCCTTTCAGAGTGCCAGTTGCCCTGGGTAGAGTGCTGTGGCTCATAGAAACCTCAAGAGATAGGTGGGAGTACAGGATTACAGGAACCCACCATAATACCCAGATAGTTTTTCTATTGTTTTTTTTTTTTTTTTTTTTTAGAGACAGTGTCTCACTTTATAACCCTCCATGGAGTGCTTTAGTGTCACAGCTCACTGCAACCTTCAACTCCTGGGCTTAGGTTATTCTCTTGCCTCAGCCTCCCAAATAGCTGGGACTATAGGCACCCGCCACAGCGCGAGGTTATTTTTTGTTGCAATTTGGCCAGATCCGGGTTCAAATCCGCCACCCTCAGTCTATGGGGCCAGAACCCTACGCACTGAGCCACAGAAGCCACCCAGTTTTTCTATTTTTAGTAGAAATGGGGTCTCCCTCTTGCTTAGGCTAGTCTCAAAGTCCTGAGCTCAAGTGATCCATCTGCCTTGGCCTCCCAGAGTGACTACAGTCCCATTTCTTTGCTCTCTTTTGCCACAAAACTTTTTTTTTTTGAGACAGTCTCACTTTGTCACTTTCAGCAGAGTGCCATGGTGTCATAGCCCGCAGCAACCTCAAACCTTAAGTGATTTCTTGCCTCCCATGTAGCTGGAACTACAGGTACCCACCACAACACCCGGCTATTTTTAGAGATGAGGTCTTGCTATAGCTCAGGTTGGTCTTGAATCTGTAAGCTCAGGCAATCCAGCTGCCTCGGCCTCCCAGAGTGTTAGGATTATAGGCATGAGCCGGAGTGCCTGGCAAGCCACAAAACTTCTTAAGAGAGTTGCCTGTAATTGCATTCTTTTTTAAGCACACACTCTGATTAGGTTCTTGCCTACATCATTTTATCAGAACTGCTCCCAAGGTTACCAAAGAAGACTTGTATCTTAGAGGTGGGGTCTTACTATGTTGTCCAGGCTGGTCTCAAACTCCTGGCCTCAAGGGATCCACCAACCTCCGATACTCAAAGTTCTAGGATTATATGCATGAGCCCTCACGCTGTCCAACTTGCTAAATTCAATGGAGTTCAACTTGCTAATTTCAATGGACAATCTTGGTCTTCATTTTACATAATCTAATAGCACCATTTGAAATAGATGGTCATTCCCTCTTTTAGTACTTTGACTTAACAGATTCCCAGCTCCAAGGCCAGTCCCTTTTAGCCTCTTTTGCTGATTCCTTCATGACTCCTTATTTCCTTACTGGAGGCTACAGAGCTCAGTCCAGAGACATCTTCCCTTTCTGTAATCAGGACTTTTGTGGTCTTATCACATCTCATGGCTTTAAATTTCCTTTATGTAACAAAAATGCCCACTTGATGTCTCCAGTCTGGACCTCTCTCCTAAATTTTGGATCCATATAGCCAACTGTATACTTGATGTATTTACTTCAAGGTGAAACACGTATCTTAGATTTAATATATCCAGATCTTCCCCTGAGAGTCTGTTCCACCCATAGTCTTCCCCATTTCAGTGAAAGACAACTTCACCTTGTACTAATAGTTGGAATCATCTCATCCTTGGTTTCTCTCTCTCCCTTTTTTGATTAATTCTCATGCCCTAGCCGCATATACTGTTGGTGCTTTCTTCAAAATATATCCAGAATCACTTCTCCCTACATTTACTTGATTTGAGCCCACAGTACCTTGCACCTGGATCACTGGACCTCTCTCCTGGAAACTGGTCTCTGTGCTTCTACTCTTGCAGGGGCACAAACATTTAAAGCATATCACCGTCCCAAAGTCTGCCTTCAACACAGTGGTCAGAATGGTCCTTGTTAATGTAAGGGAGATCACGTCACTCCTGTATTCCTTAAAAAGTTAAACACACAACCCAGTAATTCTTTTCCTTAGGTACATTCCCAAAAGAAGTAAAAACATATATGCACACAAAAATTTGAATGTTTATAGCAGCATTATTCATAATAATTCATAATTCAAAAGGCAGAAGTGACCCAAAAGTCTGTATATACCAACTGATAAACAAAATGTGCTATAGCCACACAATTAAATATTATTTGGCATTATAGAAACGAAGAACTGATATATGCCACAGTAGGGAAGAATCTTGAAAACGTATGTTAAGTGAAAGCCAGACAGAAAAGGCCACAAAATACATTATTCCTTTTGTTTTCTTTTCTTTCTTTTCTTTTTGTGAGACAGTCTTGCTTTATGTGGCCCTCGGTAGAGTGCGGGGGTGTCACAGCTCACAGAAATCTCAAACTCTTGGGCTTAAGCGATTCTCTTGCCTCAGCCTCCCAAGTAGCTGGGACTACTACAGGTGCTGGCCACAATGCCTAGCTATTTTTTCGTTGCAGTTGTTTAGCGGGCCCATGCCGGGTTCGAACCTGCCACCCTCAGTGTATGTGGCTTGTGTGGAAACCACTGTGCTACTGGAGCCCAGACACACCCAGCTATTTTTTTTAGAAACAGTCTCACTCTTGTTCAGGCTGGTCTCCAAATCGTGAGCTCAGGCCATCCAGCCGCCTGGGGCTCCCAAGTGCTGGGATTATAGGCATGAAGACACCTCCCCTGTCCAATACATTATTTCTTTGATGTGAAGTATCCAGAATAGGCAAATCCATTAAACATAAGATACATTAGTAGTTGCCCAAAAGGGGAAATGAGTTTAATGGGTTTCCTAGTTTCTTTTTGGGGGTGATGAAAATGGTCTGGCATTAGATAGTGATGATGTTTGAATAACTCTCTGAATATGCTAAAACCACTGTACACAGTAATTAGGTAAATTGTATGGTATATGAATTATAAGGCAATAATGATGTTTAAAAAAACAGAAGTGAATTATTAATAGCAATGTCACCAGGGTTCAAGTTCTGGGTTACACACAATTTCTTTCCTGGAGAGCAGATAATATGCAAAGCCAGCAGTGGTTTAATCTTAGTTACAAATTCCTTACATATCTAGTAGTCAGGTTCCTATTTTAAGAACGGTAGCACAGAAATTGTAACTCTTTTAATTCTGGAATGCAATCTTTCAGATTATAGCAAGCCATCCAATACATTATATTCGTCGTCTGTGGCAAAATCTGGAATTTCATGGCAGTGTTACTTTGCTTAACTTTAGATTTGTATTAATATACTAGAAAATATTTGGATTATTGTACACTTGGGGATGCTTCCCCCGTAAACTCCAACGTTTTCTCTTTGCATGTGTTGTGCTCATTTCGAAGTTATTAACATTTGGGTCTCTCGTCTATTTATACTACCAAATTTTCCCAATACTTTTGAACACACTCTACAAAAAGAGCCTAGAAAGTATCTCTCTAAAAGGCTAAAGTAAAATTAATCGAAGTTCTTGTGTTAAAGAGTTCCGACTGGGCTTTCCTGAAGGAGGTGGAAGAGGGCGTAGTAAGAGATTTTTCAGAATATGAGCGGTCGGCATGGTAAATAACGCTCTCCGCAAAAAGGTGACATTTTCTGTTTTTCTCCTGGTTTGGACACGTGGCACGGAGAGTCAAGACGAGGAGCTGCACGGTTTCAGGGATCCCGATCACTAAAAAACAAGTGCCAGAGAACAACGGAGGCGCTGCGGAAACCCAGTCCCGGGCAGCCAGTACTGGCGAGCGCCTCCTTCAGGCCGACCTTCTCCGGCGCACTATCCGGCGCCGTCCCTCCCCCTGCCAGCGTACCTGGGCCGGGCCCGCGGCGCTCGCTGCCCTGCGCAGTCGCCATGGCAACGCCGGGTCTTACAGCCTTGCCTCCAGCCTCTCGCCTGCTCTCTTCCCTCTCTGGCCCCTCCCCTCGCCTGGCGCGGCAGCGGGAGAGGGGGTGGGGCGGGGGCGGGGAGAAGACGCAGGCGAGAGGAAGTTGGCGGCGCGACGCCCGCGGCCTATTGGCTGTCGCGTCCCTGAGCCAAAAGCTCCGCCTCCCCGGCGGGGGTCACGTGATCCCTTTCAAAGATGGCCGCCCTGTTGTTTTGATGAATAATACTTGGTGGGGCGAGAGGGTAAGAGTAGGGGTGGAGGGGTAGGAGGATTTACTCTTCCAGCGAGAGCATCGCGAGTCCCATCGTCCCCCTCCCCCCTGCCCGGCCTCTGGCGTGGTGGCGGGGCGTGGCCGGCCTGTTTTGGGAGGGAGGGGCTTCCCTTACAGTGCTGGGCTCTGCCAGGACGGCTGTGGGGTCGCCTTACCTCGGGGCATCCACTCTGCAGGCGGCCAGGTCCCGCCGGGGGCAAAGGTTAGGAAGGAGAGCAGGATCTGGTGCAGGAAACGCCGCTGACGCGCCACCACTACGAAGACACAGCAGGCTTGGGGCACGAGACAAGCTGGAGACCGCGCTACCTAGTCTGGGTAACCTGGGAAGCATAGGGTAGTAAGTGGCGCCTTAAGATAACCCTGTAGCAGCAGCAGTGGCGGCCAAAAGAGGCTGCTCGGAGCACTGGCGGCAGTAGGAGTCTCTGGGGCGATTGGAGTGACCGAAGCCAAGGCAGCTCAGTGCCTCTCGTGTTCTTATTTTTTAACCTCTGACTATGCAATTCTGAAGCCTCCCCCGTTCGGGGGACCAGACAGCCTGATAGACACCTTCCACTCCCCTTCTTCCCGCTCCGGTCTCGAGAACAGAAGGATCGCTTCCTAACGCCTTTCACCATTAAGAGGAAAGCGATGGAGGAGCTGAGCGCCGACGAGGTGAGGAGGAGGTTGGGGAGGGGCGCATCTTGAGGGATTAGTTGGCAACTCGTTAGCGCTTTGGACAGGGACGATATTGCGCCAGTGGCTCTTGGCCTTTGGGCTTAGGGAAGAAACGGAGGTGACATTATTCCAAGAATAAAATGACTCCCCCGAGAGGGACTCCGGTTTTATTCTCCTTTATTCTCCTGCCTTCTTTCTTCATTCTGAACTCCATTTGCTTCTTTTCGAGTGTTCTTTTAGGATCCGAAGAAAAGGAGAGCATCCTGAGGTGCTCATTTTTTCCTCGGGGTATGCAAGCAAGAATGGCTAGATTTTTATCACGTTAAATTGTGTTGGCGTCTTCAGGGATTTACGGAATAATTTTGGATGGAATCAGAATGTTCAGTGGGTGTATGTTTTTAAAGGAAGTATTTGAAATCCCAAATACGTGTGGGCATTTCATTGTGCAAGTTAATTAAGCATATATTTGTGTTTGCCGTGTGACTTAAAGGCAGATCCTTTGATGTTTAGCAAAATAGGTATGTTCTCCACGGTTTAGAGAATTCCAGTGAAATTCTAGTGATTAAATAGACCACTGATGACTGCTGGCATTATTCTCTTTCATTCTGCCTTTTCCTGGTTCTTGTTTCTTTCAAACTTGTGTTTTGCTGCAGCAGTGGCTGCACAGGAAGCAAGTGGAAGCAAAATGACTTTATAAACTCCCGTGTTCTCATTTCTGAAAGGAGTATTATAGATCCTCTTCTTGATGGTTTAAAGATTGCTTAATAAATTACATTGTCATAAAAACAGTGGCAGACAGGGTACAAAGAATTTCCTGTGATTCTACTGACTTTTTTCTGCCTTTTTACAAATTGAGAGCTTCTCTTTTAGGACCCCTCCTGTCAGTATCATCTTCATCCTGCCTCCACATTTCTTCCACTTGTTCATATAAACTTCCTTACAGAATTAGGAAAGCAGTCTCCCATCAGGTTTGTTGTACTACAAGACTTCCATGCTCCACTGACTTTTAGCTACAGAGTAGTATTTTAATAAAATTCTCCAAGGATAGGGCATGCAATGGTGTGTTAAGGGTCAGATAGGGAAAAAAAGCAAGTAATTTTGTTGGTTATGGTACTTGGATATTTGGTTTGGAAAGTTAGGATTGCCCATCCTGTGTTAGTGAGTTTGTTTTCCTCAAGTACATTAAGAGTGTAATTTTAAATGAAGAATATTGAACAGGTTTCTTTCACTTAAGAAATATTAAGAAGTCTTCTTTTTAAAATGTAGTCTTTAAAAGTATCTCTCCCCTTATCCTTTTTTCTGTAATTTTAATTCTAGTGGGTAATTTCTGTAAAGGCAAGAATCTATTTTTTAGTAGTCTTTTACTCCCAGAAATTACTTTTTTTTTCTTGAAAGATCTGTAAATAACCCCTGCTTTACAGTCTTTTATAATACATACTTGAGTTTTCACCAAGAAAATTTTTTCAAAACGATAAAGCATAAAGATAAGTTAACAGTAGTATATGGCTCGGTGAGTAGGGTGCCGGCCCCATATGCCGAGGGTGGCGGGTTCAAACCCAGCCCCAGCCGAACTGCAACAACAACAACAAAAATAACCGGGTGTTGTGGCAGGTGCCTGTAGTCCCAGCTGCTTGGGAGGCTGAGGCAAGAGAATCGGTAAGCCCAAGAGTTAGAGGTTGCTGTGAGCCTGTGACGTCAATGGCACTCTACCCTAGGACGGTACAGTGAGACTCTGTCTCTACAAACAAAACAAAACAAACAAACAAAAAAACCAGTAGTATATGATCTGAAATGTATCTCTTCACTTTACCCAGTCTTCAGGAAGGCGTAACTTTTTTGTGACCCTATATGGAACACATGTAACATTTATGGAAGCAATAGAAGAAACATTTTTCAAGGTCAACAGAATATTTAAAATAAATGTGAAAAATTAAACTTGCTAATATAGAATCAATATAAAATTATCTTCAACAAATTAGTTGTCCTAAGCACAAAGGGACAGTTTAATAACTGGTAATCTTACTCTCAGCAGAACCTAGAACAAATAGTTTTTTTGGAAAAATCTCTTGAATATTTTATATATATGTATGTATGTGTATATGTATAAATTTTTTTTTTTCTTTTTTTGAGACAGGGTCACACTTTGTTGCCCTCAGTAGAGTGCGATGGCATCACAGCTCAGTAACCTCAAACTTTTGGACTTAAGCGATTCTCTTGCCTCAGCCTCCCAAGTAGCTGGGACTATAGGTGCCCACTATAACCCCTGGCTATTTTTAAAGATGAGGTCTTGCTCTGGCTCAGGTTGGTCTTGAACTTGTTAGCTCAGGATATCCACCCACCTCGGCCTCCCAGAGTTCTGGGATTACAGATGTGAGCCACCTTGCCTGGTCCTTGAGTTATATTTTTAATCCAATTTTTAAAATTTTGGGCTTAGGTGAGCTCTTCTCAACAAATCTTTTGCCTGTGTATTGCCATTCTGGGTGGACTCTTGGGTTGTATATGGTAGGTGATAGTGATTTGGTTAGAAAATGATATTACTGAAAATTCAAGCATGTGTATTAGGGCTGAAATAGGCAAGATAGTAATCTTTTAGTGTAAATTAGGAAATTAGACAAGGGTGAGTTTTATATTTTAACAAAATGAAAATGGATGAGAATACAGTCCGTGAAAAATAAAGGCTAGTGTAACTATACTAGTAGCTTTAGAAGATTTATATGATGGGCACTTTTTAGTTCTTCTCAGAAGTCACCTTGAATCCTTGCATTTTTTTTCTCTTGTACTTCATAAGTAGCTTAAGCTTCCTTGCTGTTTGTTATTTATATAGTGTGTGGCAGTGAGTTTATTGCTCTATAGAGCAGATCCCTGACTAAGTTCATGCCCATTAGAAACCTATGTTCCAAGGCATCATTATTTTCATTATATTCATATTGTAACCTACGCATGCATTGTTTTTCTTGTACGAAGATGATGCTGTGATTGGGGCAAGGCAGGTGTTTTAAACTGTTTTTCAATGCTGGTGATCAGATTGCTTTGAAATGATTTGCTTTTTTCCCCCCTCCTAGATATTCTTTATGACCTATTTCATCTGCAAGATGGTTGGCTGGGATTCAGGGTGCGGTCAAGGTTTAGAAGAATGTTAAGTGTTCTCTCCCAAATGCAGAATATGTGACCTTGGACTTTTTAGCAATGTTCTGTAAGTGGAAAAGGATTGCCATTTAATAACAGCCTTAGAAGCCTGCTCTGTGCCAGGCACTTTACAGCGTGTGTCTCATTTGATACAACAAGGGAATCAAGCAAGTACTATTTTCTTAATACTGTTGGGGAAACTGAGATCTAGGTTAAGGCACTTGTCCACGGTGTCCTGGCTTAGAAGTGATAGAGTTGGAATTCAAACCCAGAGCTCTTGACTCTCTGGGCCTTTTTACTACATTTTACTGCCTAACAACCGGCTGTCAATTCACCAAAGCTTTTATATTAATATCCTACTAACATTGACCCACTCTGCTTGATATGCATAGTTTTTCTATGAAAGTGTTGGTTTGCATGAATGCATTAATGCTGGGATCAAGGACTTTCCTACTGAATCTCACCTTCACACCATTGTTCTCTGGACAAGATTTAAAGAAATTCTGATTTAATGGGGGGGAGGGGGGAGAGATTGTAATCCTACCTTTACAGTATAATGCCTAGTGCTATTGTGGAGGTATGCACAAGCCACTTCATAAAAACAAGAAAGGACCCCTGGAGGGACATTGTCTTGGAGAAGACTTTGAAGAAAAAGTGATAGTGCTGAGTAGTAGTAGCTTCATACAGGGCCCTAGAAATAGATTCTGAGAGTGGGGAGCTCTAGAAACTGCCTGAAGTAGCAAGACTTGAATATTGGATGTTGCCTGGGGACTGGGGGGAACAGGCAGGCACCATATCTTTAGGGCTGTCAGAAATGCTTAGGAGTTTGAATTTTCTCTGTAAGATGCCATTGAGGGAATTGAAGGGATAAGAGAACTGCCTGGCAAGGGTGTATAAGGGCTGTTTGGAAGAAGGTGGCTACACACCTCAAGGCAAATGACAAGGCTGCTGTCACTATCTAGGAGTGAGGCAGTGGAGTTGGACAGAACTAAAACATTGCCAGTGGGACTGCAGGGGAGGAGACAGACACCAGAAATGCCAATGATGAAGTTAACTCAGTTTGAACAATCAGATACGATGGAGGAGGGTAGGGAGGAGAAAGGGAGGTGATGCCTCATTTTCTAGCTTGGGAGAATGGATTGGTGTTGAATAAGGAATTCCAGACAAGGAGCAGATTTTGGAGAAAGCATGTAAGTTTTCTTTTGGATCACTGAAAAGGTTGAGTCAACAGAGGGAGACTCTCACCCTGTTCTTTTTTTTTTTGAGAAAAAAAGGAGTGTCACTTTGTTGCCCTCAGTAGAGTGCTGTGGTGTCATAGCTTACAACAATCTCAAACTTTTGGGCTCAAGTGATTCTCTTGCCTCAGCCTCCCGAGTAGTTGGGACTACAGGCGCTCGCCACAATGCCTGGCTATTTTTAGAGATGAGGTCTTGCTCTTGCTCAGGCTGGTCTCGAACCTGTGAGCTCAGTCAGTCCATCTGTGTCTGGCCTCCCAGAGTGCTAGGATTAAAGGCATGAGCCATCATGCCCAGCCCCACCCTGTCCTTTCTATTGAAACATCCCCCACCTCTTTGACCTTTTCTTTCCTTCTAACAGCCAAGGACCTGAGCTCACTTTTTCTCCCCAGTCTGTAGCTACTACCACCCATTTTTATAACCAAGATTTTTTTTTTCCCCTCTAGCCTTGTAAGAAAGAGGGATCTAGCCTTTCAGGCCCCTCTCTACTCCTTTTGTTCCTTGTAGACTAGAGACAGAGAATGGTAATGATAATAATTGACATTTATTGAAAAAAATTTTTTAAATAGCCTTCCATAAAAGCTGAATTTATTGAGCTCTTAATATGTGCTAAGCCCTTAATTTGCCTAGTAAGTTTAGTATTGTTATCCCCATTTTACAGATAAGAAAATTGAGGCTTTTAGAAATTTTTAAGTACTTTGCTGATAGGCACACAGCTAGTAAGTGGTAGAACCTGGATTCTAATCCAGAGTCTAACTGCACAGTTCTCAGTCCATTTACTAAATCACCTCCAAAACAGAAGTAACCTGAGGAGAGGGATGATAAACAAACATACACACATGAATGCCATTTGGTGGTAAGTGTTATAAAGAAAAATAGTCTCAAGGGTTAGAGAACAACGGGGTTATGTGGAGTGTGTGCAGTGTTAGGAGGTAGTTTTAAAAAGAATTTCAGTGATGGCAGGAGGTTTCTGAGTGAAGTACATGGCCAGGTACAGGAAGCAGCAGGTACCAAGGGTCTTGAGGTGGATGCACTGCTGAGCTGTTCTAGGAAATACAAGAGGGCCAACGGTGGTTGAGCCTACTCTGCAAAGGGTACAGCAACAGGAGATGAAGTTGTTTGTCCTTTCAGCAAAATCTTACTGCGTTCTCATAACTATGTTTCGATCCTGATTGTTTTCTTTATATTTTCTTCGCATTTAAATATGTTTGAAATTGGGTTACTTCTTATAATGGATGGTGTAAATCACTGTTGGCCAGGTGGCAGTTGGGACACTTGTCATTTCCTGTTTATGTGCAACCTGATCATACCTGTTCATATTATCACCCCTTCAGTTGAGTGTTAAATTTAGTTGCCATTTTAAATGCCTTCCAAAAAAATTACACTTTGATTCAGCAAGGAAAGCAAATGCTACTTTGTATGCAGAGAGGAATGGAAACAGCAGTGGGGTGTCAATATGATATTAGCAAAGAAAATGTTGAGGAATGACCACAATTCCATGTTTCATTGTAGAGCAACAGCCAAGTGCCTTTTAGGCAACATCAGACAGGTGGAAATCCCCAAGCCTGTGAAGCTGTGTAACATTTTGTAATGGAACATGGGGTTAGAAGGATTGCCTTCTGCACCCAGGCAATGCAGTGGAAGGTCAGAGATACTCTACATTCCTTAGAAAGAAATTTTGAAGCAACTAGAGCCTGATGTAACTGATTTCTCCTCCTGGTCTATTGTTAAGGCATTTTATTGTGGTTTAATGGACAGTATTTTTTTTCCTGGTGGTGTGAAAAATAATGGTGCAGTTTATTTATTTATTTTCTTTTTAATTTTTTATATTTTTTAATTGCCCTCATTAGAGTACTGTGTTGTCACAGCTCACAGCATCCTCCAACTCCTGGGCTCCGCCGATTCTCTTGCCTCTAAGCCCTTAATTTGCCTAGTAAGTTTAGTATTATTATCCCTATAGCCTCCCGAGTAGCTAGGACTACAGGCGCCCACTACAACGCCTGGCAATTTTTTTGTTGCAGTTTGGCTGGGGTCAGGTTCGAACCCACCACCCTCAGTACATTGGGCTGGCGCGCCCTACCCACTGAGCCACAAACACCACCCTAATGGTGCAGTTTATAATCTGTGACTTCTTACGTTGAATAAAATGCAGTGTATGTCCAGCATTGTTCTGTCTCTGAGAATATATCAGTGAACTGATTTTGCTTTCTGGTTTATGTTTTCAAATAATTCTAGCTGCTGTTTAGAAAATAGATAAAAGGGGAGAGAGTGAAGTAGAGAAGAGGGTTAGCTAGGCCATTGCAGGAGTCACAGTGAGAGATCACGTGTGGTCACCAGTCAGGGTTAGTGGAGAAAGTGAGAAGGGATGGTCAGAAATTTTGTGGGTAGAGCAAGAAAGTTTGGGTGATGGGTTGGATGTGGGTATGAAGGAGCCATGGGTGCCCAAGCGAATCAGATTATCATTGGGTTGATTGTTATAACAGAGACATAAAATAGCAGCTGCATAAGCCAGATAGATGTTTATTTCTCTCTAAATAGATGTCTGAGTAGGAGGCTGGGGCTACTGTGGCAGCTCTTATGCTTACTTGGGGCGCAGGTGCCATCTGTCTTGTACCAACTTTCCTACCATACGGCTTCCATCTTTTGATCCATGTATGTCTGTATTCTAGCCAGAGAGAAGAGAAGAGAGGAGGAGGGCAGGTCATGCTCCTTCTCTTTCCTGGCACAGCTTCGGAGCTACTCGGATCACTCCTGTTTATCTCTCACTGGCCAGAAACTAAGTCACATGGCCACAGCTACTTGCTGGGAAGGTTGAGAAATGTGGTTTGTAACTCAGTAGATATATGTTGAACTACAAGTTCTTTTATGTTAGAAAGGGAGAAGAGCCTACATGTGACCTTCTGGATCCTCCAGTGCAGCCTTTTGACTGAATCCCAATTTTATAAGAACAAACCTTTTTAATAAAGGACTCAAGTTAAGGACTTCTTGCTTAAAGTGGCATGAAACCAAGAAGCACCCAAATTTCTTTTTCTTCCTTTCCTTTTTTTTCAGTTTTGTCCGGGGCTGGGTTTGAACCCGCCACCTCTGGCATATGGGGCTGGCTCCCTACTCTTTTTGAGCCACAGATGCTGCCCCCAAATTTCTCTTTTTTTCCTTTCTTTTTTCTTTTTTTTGAGAGACTGAGTCTCACTTTGTCACTCTCGGTAGAGTGCAATGGCATCACAGCTCACAGCAACCTCCAGCTCTTGGGCTTGCCTCAGCCTCCCAAGTAGCTGAGACTACAGGCGCCTGCCACAACACCTGGCTATTTTTTTGTTATTGTTGCAGTTTGGCCGGGGCTGGGTTTGAACCTGCTACCCTCAGTATATGAGGCCTGTGTCCTACTCACTGAGCCACAGATGCAGCCCTTTTTTTTTTTTTTTGAGACAGAGCTTTAAGCTGTCACCCTGGGTAGAGTGCTGTGGCATCATAGCTCACAGCAACCTCCAACTCCTGGGCTCAAGTGATTTTTCTGCCTCTGCCTCCCAAGTAGCTGGGACCACAGGTGCCTGTCACAACACTGGGCTATTTTTTTTTTTTTTTTTTTTTTGCAGCTGTCATTGTTGTTTGGCGAGCCTGGGCTGGATTCGAACCCACCAGCTCAGGTGTATGTGGCTGGCACCTTAGCCACTTGAGCCACAGGTGCCGAGCCAAGCACCCAAATTTCTAATTGTTCAACCAGTTTCCCTTAAATTTAGGTGTGTTGACATGCAAGCTGTTTTAGAAGATGTCATAGGTTTACCAGGTGTTTTATCGTGTCCTACAATAGTTGTGCTTTTGTGCTGACTCCTAAGCTGGTGCCATGTTTTTATTTATATTCTATAATATTAAGATTAATTATTCCAGGTTCCAAATTCTGCATGTTAGGTTGGATACTGATTTGGCTGCTATGGCAGGGGATCTAAAATGATGATGGCTAAAACAAGATAGAAGCTTGTATTTCTTTACTTAAAGTAAAAATCCGAGTAGGTGGATGAGAGCTGGTCTAGTAACTTAACAAGAACGAGGGAACCAGACTCATTCTGTTTTGCTCACTGTTGTCTAATTCATAGTCCCAGAGGGCTTCTCTGGCTCTCATGAGGAAGTCCGTATCCCAGTCCTCAGGAAAAGAGCCCAGGAGAAGAGGAGGGCATGTTCCTACTCCTTAAAGGCATGGCCAGAAAATTTCATGCGTCCTTGGCCAGAACATAGTCACCTGGCCTCACCCAAATGCAGGGGTGGCTGAATGTGTATTAAGAGGCAGCTAGCTTCTCTACCATAGTGATACCAGGAATTTAGCCTAAACAGCTAAAAATATTTTGAACATGTTATGATTATGCTGCCCATCACTTATCCTGGTGGAGTTTTTTTTTTTTTTTTTGAGACACAATCTCACTCTTGCCCTGGGTTCATTGCCGTGGTGTCATAGTTCATAGCAACCTCAAACTCTTGGGTTTGAGCAATCCTCTTGCCTCAGCCTCCTGAGTAACTGGGACTACAGGTGCCTGCCACAATGTTTGGCTATATTTTGTTGTAGTTGTCATTGTTGTTTGGCAGGCCCCAGCTCGATTCGAACCTGCCAGCCTGGGTGCATGTGGCTGGAGCCATAACCACTGTGCTACAGGCACTGAGCCTATAATTAGAATTTTAGCTGGTGCCCACATAATATCTAACAAACTCTTTGCAGATAATGCCAGCAGCATCAATGTGGTAGTTGGTATCTTACAGGTTAAGGTAGCAAATAGACTGGTTAAGGTAGCAAATAGACCTTGGCTTATGTAAAAATTTGGGTTGGAGCCCCCCTATCCCATACCCATCATACTTCCTTAAATCTCTTCTCACCCCTGTATTGAGCTGCACTGTCAATCACTTATCAGCTTACCTTCTCTCTTTTCCTAAAACCTAGAGTCATTGATCAGTGGCCTGAATGTACCAAGGGGGCAAAGGCAGAATGAGGGGATTTGAATGAGAAAGAACTGTGGATAGGGGTACTCAGAGGAGTCCTAGGAGAAACATGCTGCATGTCAGAACTAAAAAACATAACTTTACTCAAATCAGAAGACTTAATTTCTCTTCTAGGGTATTGTCCTCCACCCAGCAGGGGAAAAAAAAAATCTCTGAATTGGATGTTACTATGTTAACTACTCACCAGCTGCCTTATCTTTTTTTTTTTTTTTTTTTTTTTTTTTGCATTTTCTGGCTGGGGCTGGGTTTGAACCCACCACCTCTGGTATATGGGGCTGGTGCCCCACCCCTTTGAGCCACAGGCGCCGCCATCCAGCTCCTTTATCTTAAGCAGCTTGTTGAGTTCTTTAAAGACAATATTGAGGTTGGGAAAAGAGGTATCTTTTAGGTCTTAGCAGTGAGAAGTGCTTGACCTTGACTTTGCGAATTAAAAATGAAATATATTTGGTGTACCTTGTTTCTTTGTACCCTGTCAGTGTTTTGTGTAGAGTCTAGTTGTTTAATAGTGATGGTAAATTACTAGTTCATCTGTAGTTACCTGATGAGAGGAGTAGCGCTTTGCTTTTATGGACCTTTTCTCTTGTTTTTTTTTTTTTTTTGTTGTTGTTGTTTGTTTTTTTGAGACAGCGCTTCAAGCTGTCACCTTGGGTAGAGTGCCTTAGCATCATCGTTCACAGCGATCTCTAACTCTTGGGCTCAAGTGATCTTCTTGCCTCAATTTTTCTGTTTTTAGTAGATATGAGGTCTTACTCTTGCTTAGGCTGGACTCGAACTTGTGAGCTCAAACAATCCACCCACCTCGGCCTCTCAAAGTGCTAGGATTACAGGCATGAGCCACCGTGCCCAGCCACTATGGACCTTTTTGGGAACTGAACTGTTTCAGATACTATTCAAGAATCATGTTAGGTCAGGGTCTTTTGTCAGACCTCTGTGTGTGTGTGTGTGTGTGTGTGTGTGTATTTTTAGTACAGAGTTTCAAGCTGTGGCTCTGGATAGAGTGCAGTGGCATCACAGCTCAGAGCAACCTCAAACTCTTGAGCTCAAGTCATTCTCTTGCCTCAGCCTCCTCAGCCTCCCAAGTAGCTGGGACTACAGGTGCCTGCCATAACACCCAGCTATTTTTTGTTGCAGTTGTCATTGTTGTTTAGCTGGCCTGGCCTGGTTTTGAACCTGCCAGCCTTGATGTATGTGGTTGGCACCATAACCACTGTGCTATAGGCTCTGAGCCCAAATTTATTTATTTTTATTTTTATTTTTATTTTTTTGATATAGCGCCTCAAGCTGTCACCCTGGGTAGAGTGGTATGGCATCACAGCTCACAGCAACCTCCAACTCTTGGGCTTAAGCGATTCTCCTGCTTCTGCCTCCCAAGTAGCTGGGACTACAGGCGCCTGCCACAATACCCAACTATTTTTTTTTTTTTTTTTTTTTACAGTTTTTGCAGTTTTTGGCCGTGGCCGAGTTTGAACCTGCCACCTCCGGCATATGGGACCAGCGCCCTACTCCTTTGAGCCATAGGCATTATCCCTGGCTATTTTTTGGTTGCAGCTATCGTTGTTTGGCGGGTCTGGGCTGGATTCAGACCCACCAGCTCAGGTGTATGTGGCTGGCACCTTAGCTGCTTGAGCCACAGGTGCTACTGCGCCTGAGCCCAATTTAAAAAATATTTTAAAAAATATTATCCAGTGCCAGGCATGGTGACTCATTCCTGTAATCCTAACACTCTGGGAAGCTGAGGCTGGAGGATTGCTTGAGGCTAGGAGTTTGAGACCAGCCTGAGCAAAAGCAAGACAGTTTCTTTAAAAAAAAAAAAAAGAAAAAAAAAAAAAAAAAAAAGGGCAGCGCCTGTGGCTCAAAGGAGTAGGGCACCGGTCCCATAGCCAGAGGTGGCAGGTTCAAACCCAGCCCCGGCCAAAAACTGCAAAAAAAAAAAAAAAAAGAGAGAGAGAGAGAGAAATTAGCCAGGCCTGGTTGTACACACCTATAGGTCCAGCTACTTGGAAGGCTGACGCAGGATTTTTCAACCGAGAGTTTGAGGTTGCAGTGAGCTACGTTGATGGCTCTGTACTCCAGCCTCAACAACAGAGCAAAGTCTGTCTCAACAAAGCAAAAATAAAAATGACACCACTACAAAATTATTCCAAAGTGTTGCCTGTAGTATTAGTTTTAATCTGTAAACACATATCTGGCTGGTGAAATCAGGTGTTCTGGTTAGCCTAAAATGATCATGTACAGCAGTGCTTCTCAACCTTCCTAATACCCAGACCCTTTAATACACTTCCCCATGCTGTGGTGACCCCCAACCATAAAATTATTTTTGTTGCTACTTCATAACTAATTTTGTTACTGTTATGAATTGTAATGTAAATATCTGATATGCAGATGTATTTAGGTGACCCCTGTGAAAGGGTCGTTCGACTCCCAAAGGGGTCGCGACCCACAGGTTGAGAACCGCTGATGTACAGATTATCAATTTTCAAAAACAAAAAAGTATATTTAATGTTAGAGATGGAAATATTCTGTATATATGGATGTCCTAGTGAGGAAAACTATTTCTGGGAGGGAAATGAAAATTAGTGGGAAATTTAAAAATATTTAGCAGCCTTTATAATCTACTCACTAGAACTTTTTATGTGTGATTTGATTTAGTAAGAAAATTGTCATGTTTCCAACATTGAGATATATGAACATTCAGGAAAAAGTGGGCATTTTTTGAGGTGAGTTGAAGGAAAAAAATTTAAATTGTAAATAATTTAAAAAGAATCTTTTTTTCTTACTGCATACAGAATCCTCCAAAGGAGTTTATACCTTGATTTTAGCATTAATTGTTTTGTGAGTCAATTGAAAAAACATTAAGACTTATTGTATACTACAAAAAAATTCTACCTGCTTTGAGCTTAATTTAAACATCACTTATGTTTAATGTTGGTTATAGCATATGTGATTTAAGGTACTATCATATGATAGTGTGTATGTATTTGTGTTTGACAAATAATTAACTCTTTACTTTTACATTAATTAATCTTTTACTTAAGATAAATACAGATCCCAGGCATCTTTCCAGTGGAGTTTTATCAAAAAGAAGTACCACTTCTTTTTTCTTCAAGGATAACTTGGGGCACATGTGGTGGTCTGCAAGGGCTTTTGTTTGTTCCTTTTCCTTTGTACAAATGTCCTTGTGCTAAAACAGGTTGGTGATTTCTCATCTAGCAGTCTTTTGGTTTGAAACATTATGATTAGACTGGCTTGTGAGTGGGAGAATTTTAGTGAATGCCAGTTAGAAAAAAATGCTCCTGAAAGTGTCCCATAGGGTAGCTTTTCATCTTTTTTGATGTTAATGCATGTAAGTAGCAGAGCAGTTTCAGCCATCCTGCACTGTGACAGCTCCACGAGAATGAGAATGCTGCCCTTTCTGTTTAAAATCAGGGCCTAGTGACCTTGGCTGAGGAATGATGCTTAACCTGCAGGAGGAATCTCAACACTAATGGCCCATGTTAGGAAGGAATCCTTTATCCATGTCAAGGGTTTGTTGGTCACAGAGGCCAGAATTCAGTACAGTATTTTCTGTGTCTGAAAGAGCTCACTTGTCTAAGCCTGTGGTGTGGATCTGCTGGAATGTTGGCTTTGACGTACTTAGAGTGAGTATGACTATAGACCTTTGGTTACGGTGAGAGAAAACACAAGATTCCTGCTCTAGGGTAATTTAGACTTTAGTTTCAACAATAATTATTCTGTGAGCCAGTTAAAAAAAACTCATTCCACATAGTCAGATTTTTCACATGGGGCTTTTTAGTTTCCAGAATCAGTTTTATGGCCTAGTGTTGGAGTAACTGATGCTTGGTCTTGTCTGGGGTCATCCTGTCTGTTGAACCAAGTGGGATCTCAGAGTGTAGAGACCATACCATTCATTTCTATCCCTTGGGATATTTTTGGCCGTAACTGACATAAAGATGCAACTGCAGGAAACTTTTTTCCCCTATGAGACAGGGTTTCTTTCTTCTCATGATCCTCCTGCCTTGATCTCCCCAAATGCTGGGATTACAGGCAAGAGCCACCTCACCTGGCAATAAGTTTTATATTAGTCTGTGATGGTTAATTTTATAAATCAACTTGGCTGGGCCACAGTTCTTGTGTATATATATATGTATGGCTAGACATTGTTGATGTTTCTGTGAAGATGTTTCTGGGTGAGATTAGCATTTGGACTGGTGGACTTTGAATATAACAGATTGCCCTCTGGTATGGGTGGGACTCATCCAACCAGTTGAAGTCCTTGGTAGAACACAGACTGACCTCTCTGAGTGAGACAGGGATTTCAGCCGGCAGACAGTCTGCAGATTTGAACTGCAGTGTTAGTTCTTCTGGAGTTCTCCAGCCTACTGGTCGCCTTGCAGATTTTGGATTTACGGTAATTACATGAGCCAGTTCCTGCCTGCAACCTGGAACTCCTGGGCTCAAGTGATCCTCTTGCTTCAAGACTCCCCTGTACCTGTAGCTGGGAATATAGGCAGATGCTACCATATCTGGCTAACTTAAAAAAAAAAACAATTTTTTCTTTTTTGCAGTTTTTGGCCAGGGTTGGGTTTGAACCCACCACCTCTGGTATTTGGGCCGATGCCCTACTCCTTGAGCCATGGTGCCACCCTAAAAATTTATATTGGGTTTCAATATGTTGCCTAGGCTGGTCTTGAAGGCCTGGACTCAAGCTATCCTCCTACCTCAGCTTCCCAAATTGTTAGGATTGCTGGCATAAGCCACCATGCCCAGTCCATTTTTTAATAATAAGGCACAGTAAAAATCATTCTATTTAAGGATGTTTCTCTGTCATGTAATATTTGGCAGATTTAGGCTCTTGATCCTTTTGGTTTTTCTCTTGCTGATTTCACAATTAGCTAACAGATGTAAGATGCTCTTTAGTAGTTTTGTTACATGTTCATATTGTTACATGCTTAGAACACTAAGCAAAGGGAAAACTGTCTTGAGCCCAAAAGAAAGATTTAAAAAGCAAAAAGATAGAGCAAACTAGCAGGCTGAAATTATTTTTTGAAAAAGACTATTTGCTGTGTGTCAGGTGGACACTCTTCATCAGTTTAGCAAATATTTACTAGGTGATCTCTGGGAGGTAGGCGCAGGTCTATTTGCTGGGGATGTAGCTGTGAATAAAATTGACCAAATCCCACTGTCTTGAAGCTTGTATTATACTGAGTGGGAATAGACTATAAACCAATAGTTACTAACTCAGGTAACATGTTGTATTACCTTCATTTTTGACAACTGTCTTGCAAGGTAGGTGATATTTATTTTATTACATTCTTATAAATGGGGAAATTGAGGCTTAAAGAGGTAACCCAGCTGGAGACAGGTACAGCTGGATTGTGGCCAGAGCTGACTGCACAATTGCTCTTTGTGTGGAGGGAGGATGGAGCGCAGAGCACTGCTGCTGTCACCCACTGCTAATGGCCCTTTTTCACTTTCATGTGGAATGCTATTTATTTATTTATTTATTTATTTATTTATTTGAGATAGAGTCTCACTTTGTCACCCTTGGTGGAGTGTAGTGGCATCACAGCTCACAGCAACCTCCACCTCTTGGGTTCAAGTGATTCTCTTCCCTCAGCGTCCCGAGTAGCTGGGACTCCAGGCGTCTGCCACGATACCCGACTATTTTTAGAGACAGGGTCTTGCTCTGGCTTAGGCTGGTCTTGAACTGCTGAGCTCAGGCAATCCATCCACCTCAGCCTCCCAGATTGCTAGGATTTTATTTTTATTTTTATTTTTTGTAGCTCTCAGTAAAGGGCTGTGGCGTCACACAGCTCATAGCAACCTCCAACTCCTGGGCATAGGCGATTCTCTTGCCTCAGCCTCCTGAGTAGCTGGAACTACAGGCCTGTCACAACACCCAGCTATTTTTTGGTTGCCATATGGACAGGGCCAGGTTTGAACCCACCATCCTTGGTATATGGGTCCGGTGCCCTACTCACTGAGCCACAGGCGCCACCAGATTGCTAGGATTATAGGCGCAAGCCAGCATGCCTGGCCTTGGAATGCTTTTTAAAAAATAAAACCAACAAAAATGTCAGATGTTGACAGCCTATAATAATTCTATTTTATGAGATGCTACTTATTCTAATTTGAAGTAATAATATTAATGTTTTAAGCGTCATAGGAGACTACCAGAAAGTACTTTTGGTGACTAGACAGTCCTATACCTGTGTTTCTCAGCCCTCACCAGCTGGCAGAGGGTTGCAGGTATATTCAGCATTCTCCATATTATCAATTAGATGCAAAATGCAAAATTAGTTATTTTTTGTTGCAGTTTCTAAAATGCCTTGTAATTTAAAAACGTCATTGCTGTCTGGCATTGGAGAATTAAAGGGCCACAAAACCGTTTCTTCTCCCTAAGAAAATACAGTTTACAGTCCATTTCTAATCCCAAGAGTTCTTTTTTTTTTTTTTTTTTGCAGTTTTTGGCCGGGGCTGGGTTTGAACCTGCCACCTCCGGCATATGGGGCTGCACCCTACCCCTTTGAGCCACAGGCAACACCTTTTTTTTTTTTTTTTTTTGAGACAGAGTCTCAAGCTGTCACCTTGGGTGGAGTACTGTGGTGTCCTAACTCACAGCAACCTCTAATTCTTGGGCTTAAGTAATCTTCTTGCCTCGTTTTTTTTATTTTTAGTAGAGACGGGGTCTCAATTTTGCCGAGGCTGATCTTGAACTCATGAGCTCAGGCAATCCACCCGCCTTGGAGTCCAAGAGTGCTAGGATTACAGACTCGAGCCACCGCACCCAGCCAAGAAAATGGCTTCTTTGTCATGGGCTGGACTGCTAGGTTGATAGGGAGGTATAATGGTGTTCATGTCCTATGATAAGTGTAGTCAAGACCAATAAGAATTCAGAAGCTGACCAGTTTAAAATTGTGTATTTTGCTAGGAATTTCTAGATCTTGGGTTTGTGAAAATTTTGCACTTTAGTTTCAACTAGGGCAGTACTCACAATGGAGTGAGATAATTTGCCTTCTTTGCATTCCTCTTGCAGGGGAGGGAAGCATGGTGGGCAGTGGAGGGTGTGTAGGTAAAGAGAGGGGTTAGAGTAGATGGGACATCTGGTATAGAAGGAAGCAGGCCTGCCAGGGGTAGGGAGACCTTGTAATGGCCATGTCCACACCGGCAATGTTCCGAGAGTGGAAGTGGCTCTTTTACTATTAAAATCGAGTTGCCCAGAGTATGCAGGAGCCGAGATGGGTGGCATGGCTAACTGTGGTGACACCTGTGGGTTGGAGTGGGGCATGCTTGGGTCAGACCATGAGATGCTTAAGGTTTTGATTTGAGGGTAGGTTTTGGCCATGGCCATGATATTGTTTGGAGGAGAAATGCGGTAGAGGAATGAGCCTTTTTGTAACTTTCTAGTAAACATTTTTTGAGTTGGGTGAGTAACTTGAAAAGTAAGGTTGGACTGGCGAGGTGGCTCATGCCTGTGACCCTAGCATTCTGGGAGGCTGAGGCAGGCGGATTGCCTGAGGTCATGGGTTTGAGACCAGCCCCAGCGAGAGTGAGGCCCTGTCTCTAAAAAATAGCTGGGCATTATGGTGGGTGCCTGTAGTCCCAGCTACTTAGGGCACTGAGGCAAGATAATCGCTTGAGCCCAAGAGTTTGAAGTTACTATGAGCTGTGATGCCACAGCACTCTACCGAGGGTGACAAAATGAGACTCTGTCTCTCACTCACACACCCCCATACGCGTGCACACACAAAAAAAGTAAGGCAGAAAATGATTCGAAATCCGAGGTTGTAGTGACAATGCTCGTGTATCCTTGTCTCTCCACCATGTCATATTTACCCTATAACATTCTCAGATGCTTGATGGATTTGGTCTTTATTCATGCAGACACAGGAAAGTGGGGCTCGTTGAGCTGTTAGGTTTATATGTTAAAATTTATGTTGGAGAAAGTTTGTAGCAGCTGGGTGGTGAGCAGTGGGGAGCCGGGCAGGGAAGACTGCAAATCTCGGTGAGCTGTGCTGCATCCTAAGCCTTCTGGGTGCTGCCTGCAAGTTGTGGTGATCCAGCAGAATGCAGGTGCTGGCACCTGGAGAGCCACTTCAGTGGCGGGGCGACACCGACATCTGCCCAGTGGGGCAGGAGGAGGTAGTGCAGGTGCTGAGATGCCGGCGTGAGTTTGACACCTACCTCACCTCAGGGCAGAAGACAGCCATCCCGCCCCCTGGACAGGATTGGATAACATTGAGCAGATGTGGCTGCTGGGGAGGATTCAGCTCAGTGAGTGGCACTGTGGGATGTAAGGGGCTCAGCAGAGCAGAAGCTGTCGCACAGTGAGGTAACATGAAGATCAGAGTGCTGCGCTAAAGCACACCATCCTCTATGGGGCAGCACCAGCAAGGGTCCCAGGTGTGCACACCTCACTGGAGGGCAGCTGTCGCCCTATGAGGGTCTAAAGGACACTGTCACCAGAGCACCATCATTTGGGAGCAAATAGAATTCCTCAGATCCAGGTGGGGAAACCAGCGCTGCTTGTAGCCCATGGAGCAGCGCTTCCTGGCGTGGTCGAGCTTCTGGAGGGTCTCTCTGAAGGCGCCTTCGTAGAACTGAACCTGCCCATGGGCATTTCCATTGTCTGTGATGGGGACAAGAACTGGAGGCCGCCGGAGCTCATGCAGTTCCTGGGAGTTGAAGAGTGTATGTAAAGCCACGGTGTGGGCTGCCCTGAGCAAGGCCAGAAGGGGAAGGCAGGCTGGCCCCACCACTGTGCTTTCCTCCTGTGCCATTCCTCTGCGCCCACTCCCCACCCCCGCACATGTCACACTAACCACAGCTGGAGGCACCTTGAGTTGTAGAGAGGAGCATTTTGTCTTCCTTTCACATGGTCTGGTGGGAGTGGCATCTCTGGAGCCTTGGTCCTCAGTCCAAGGGGGAGCGGGAAAGGCTCTTCTTACCCAAGAGAGCTGAGAGGTAGTGAGTCGGGGACTTTGCCAGTCCTGTGTTTACGTGCTTACCAAGGGCCAGCTTGAGCAGGGCTGGGAGGAACCATGCTAGGCATGACTCACGGGGAAAGGCAGGAGAGACTGTTTGTGTTCCTGGGAGCTGGTCCTTACTATTCAGTCGTGAGGTCACTGGGGTGAGAGAGAGAAGGGATACAGGGCAGGGAATCTAGTCATTCTGGTGATAGATGAACGTGAGCTGTGTGGTGATGAAAAGCAGACTACAGTCATGCATCGCCTGGTACAGATCCATTCTGAGAAATGCGTCTTGTGTGGGCATCACACGGCGCACTACACAACACACCAGGCTGCACACCGCAGCTGTCGCTCCTGGGCTGTGAAGCTGCGCAGCACGTCACTGTACTGGACAGTGTAGGCACCTGCAGCGTGGTGGTGAGTATGTGTGTATCTGAGCACAATTAAACAAAGAGAAGGTGCAGTGAGAAGCCAGTGTTCTAATCTTAAGGGACACAGTGGGGCCTGTGCTGCATCTTCGACTGAGGTGTCCTCACACATCGTTACACAACTGTGACTGCCCCTGCCCTGGTCCCAGAGGAGATGGCTGCAGCGGGCTGGGATCAGTCCTACATGTTTACACATTGCGTTTACTTTTACCAAAATGAAACAAAAACCTTTCTGGGAGTTCTGGCTGTTAAGTAGTCCTAAATGTGGTCGTGAACAAAGAAGCCATTCCTCACATGAGCGTGAGGTAAGCACCTTCACTTCTAAGGGGCAGATGTTGGTTTTGCCATGTAATTTAAAAACTCTGGTGAGATTCTGGACAAGATTTTGTTTCTACCTTCTGTTTCCTATTATTATTTTATTTTATTATTTTTTTGAGACAGAGCCTCAAGCTGTTGCCCTGAGTAGAGTGCTGTGGTGTCACAACTCACAGCAACCTCCAACTCCTGGGCTTAAGCGATTCTCCTGCCTCAGCCTCCCAAGTGGCTGGGACTACAGGTGCCTGCCACAATGCCCGGCTGTTTTTTGGTTGCAGTTGTCATTGTTGTTTGGCGGGCCAGGGCTGGATTCGAACCCTCCAGCTTAGGGTGGATGTGGCTGGCACCTTGCTGCTTGAGCCACAGACACCGAGCCTTCTATTTTTATTTTTATTTTTGTCTCTTAGTATTATACAGTGAGACATGTTATGCTGCTTTTTTTTTTTTTGCAGTTTTTGGCCTGGGCTGGGTTTGAACCTAACCACCTCCAGCATATGGGGCTGGCGCCCTACCCCTTTGAGTCACAGGCGCCGCCCTTTTCTTTTTTGATACAGAGCCTCAAGCTGTCACCCTGGGTAGAGTGCTGTGGCATCACAGCTCACAGCAACCTCCAACTTTTAGGCTTAAGCGATTCTCTTGCCCCAGCCTCCCAAGTAGTCGGGACTACAGACACCCGCCACAACGCCCAGCTATTTTTTGGTTGTAGTTGTTGTTTTGGCAGGCCTGGGCTGGATTCGAACCTGCCAGCTCTGGTGTATGTGGTTGATGCCTTAGCCACTTGAACTACAGGCACTGAGCCCACATTATCCTTCTTTAATGAAGCATAATGCAAACCCAAAGCACATTTACTTGTGAAATCTGCAGTACTCTTGATTAACCCTATAGTAACAGGGAGTAAAAGGGAGATAACGGAAGAGTGGAGCAGGCAACTGGTCACATGTCTGTAACTGTGCAAAACAGCTTTTGTTTTAAGTGTGTATAACTCATGTGTTAGGCTGATCTAGAAAAGATTTAGTGAAGTTATACTCAAAATAAGTCCTGGGGTCTTGTTGCAGGGCCAGCCAGCTGTTATATGATTCAGAAGTCAGACACCCTTGAACATGGTCAAGGGGCATTTCACTGCCACTGAACAAAGGTAGCAGAGGGATTCTAACCCATAGTCTCAAGATGTATTAGGTGACTGACTGTCAGGTGTTAACTTATTCCCCAGAAAGTCATTAGTATCCCCTGTGGTCCATGACCAGCTATAAAGTGCTCAGGATAGGAGTGTGAACTACAGAGCCAAGTCTTGCCCTACCGAGATCCATGCTGATGACCACTGACCCCATGCCAGCCTGGGGTCTAGACCCCAAGTTCCAGCTGCTCCCTCGTGGTCGGCAGTGAGAACACGTGGCTTCTCCCCCTGCTGGGCTGTTTTCAGGGGTCTGTTGGGGGTAAAGGGTCATGAAGAACTCACTGCACCTCAGTGCTTACCAAGAGTTCTGTTCAGAGCAAGTTTTTGTGGAGGATTGAGTGAAGGATATGCTGTTCGTCCATTCCCCGGGAGAGTAGTTTTTAATTTTTTTCTGGTGAGGGGCTTCTTTGAACATCTTTAAGGGAATCAGAAGTCTTTGTGGCTTCACAGGTCCCAGTTTTGAACCACTGCCCATGGTACTGTAAAATCTCCTACAATCAAACCACCAGCAAAGATGATCCTTGGATCTCTTCATTTGGGCCACTCAAAAATGGCTTTCTCTGAATATATGTGTGTGTGTGTGTATTTTTTTTTTTTTGAGACAGAGTCTCACTGTATTGTCCTGGGTAGAGTGCCGTAGCATCATAGCTCACAGCAACCTCAAACTCTTGGGTTAAGCGATTCTCTTGCCTCAGACTCCTGAATAGCTGTGACTATAGGCACCTGTCACCCTGCATGGCTAGTTTTTCTGTTTTTGTTTTTGTTTTTTTTATTAGAGATGGGGTCTCACTCTTGTTCAGGCTAGTTTTGAATTCCTGAGCTCAAGCAATTCACCCACCTCAGCCTCCCAGAGTGCTAGATTACAGGGGTGAGCCACTGTGCCTGGCTTCTCTGAATCATGTTTTGCCTTAAGTGTGTGCTGACGCTCATGAGCCTTGCCAGTTGCATACCACATTGGTACACATGTGTAGAGTGTTCTGATCTCACTCCTGGCTTGGCTTTATTTTTCTTCTTATCATTTTGCTTCTGTCCTCATTTCCTTATCTATTTGATTTTAGCTTAATTAAGTTAAATTAAAAATACATTTAATGTGTTCTTTTTAAATTGCTTTAAATCTGTCCTAGAATAGGAACATAGTGATGGTAAATAAAACAACTTCCTGTTTAGGGCATTTAGCTTCCTGTAGGGCATAAGATTTGGACAGTCTTACCCCTCACTCAGTAATCTAATCATAATTCATCTTCATCTCTCCTTCTGTTCTCAATTTTGGGAAGTTTTGCCCATTAGGTATGCAGGCCCCTGAAATCCAGACCCTCCGTTCTTCCTCACATCTGCCTTCTGAGCAGTGACCAAGTTCTACTGAGCACACATGCACCACCCCATCCGCCGGCCGGGCTCACTTGTGTGCTGCCTCAGTCCATTCTCCACATAGATAACAGCTAGAGTGTAAAAAGGTAAATCTGACCCAGTTACTTCCCTGCTTCAAAACCTCTCTGTTGTCTTCATGAACAAGTTCAGTTTCTTAGGATGGCATTCAAAGCTTGCGGGAGCTTGTCCCAGCCTGTCTTTCTTGCCTCGTGTCTCATCACGTCTGGGTATACTCATTGTTGTCAAGGGCTCAGCATTCCTGTGTCCCTCACCTGGTCAACTGCTTGTCCTCAAGAAGCAGCTCAAGTCAGGTAGCAGGCACATAGGTGTTGGTATGTTTTCAGATTTTCAGAATTACTCTCTGGGATAATTCAGTCACAGAATGAATATACAGTAAGTGTGAGTCCTCAAACCCCAACACAGGGAAGTGAAAAGCAAAGTGATATTCCAGGCACTGGGCCAGTAGCATCACTGGGCCTTGGAGTATGTATGTGCATACACACAGTAAGTAACAGAACATCTTATTGAGCTTAAGCAAAAAGGGGATTTATTTTAAGGACGCAGGAGTCCTCTTTCTGAATGCAGGACAGAAAGATAGCTGGATCACAGGAAGAGGCTGGAACCAAGAATCCGAGTGCTGCCAGGGCTTCCTTTGTCTCTGGGTGGGTCATAATCACTCCTTCACTTCCTGGTATCCTTGTTGACAGCCCCGGACAGTCCCCTCGGTGCCTACGATGTGTAGCTGAACATGGTCAGAGAAAACACGCCATGTTGGTGGGCCTTATTTCCCCTCAGCTTTTCATTCTGAAAATTTTCAAATCTGCAGAGAGATTGAACAAATCGTCTAGATTTATCAGTTGTTAATTTTTTGCCAAATTCACTTTCTCTATCTGTGTATGTACCGGGTCATTATGAAAGTTTCAAGATACACAAAAATCAAAAAACATAAAATCTGCCTGGATAAAAACAAATGAAGCTCTCCTTGCAACACCAATAGCTGAGTGAGTTGAAACTTGCACAGGTGAATCAGAAAGGACGCTGTCAACTGTGTTTCTTGCAGGCGAAATAATGGACCATAACAGTCTGTCTCAAAACTTTGGTAGTGACCCACATAAATGGTGTGTGTGCGTGCAACATTTCTTTGTTTTAGCAGAACTAATGGAAGATATGGGGAACCACAGAGTGGATGGGAAATAGGAGGTGAGCAGGGAAGGCCTGGGTGGAACGTGGAGCAGAGACTGAAGGGGGGAGGATGTGGAGGTGGGGAGGGAGAGGCAGCTCCCGGGTAGGGGACCACTAGCACACCTGTGTTGTCCTTGCCCCTTCCTGGGGGAGATTGCAGCTCCCCACACTACTGAAATGTAAACAGAAATGAACCTGTCACTTCTGGCCCGTGTGGACTTGGCATGCTTCTATTCCCTCTGCCTGGGTGAGTAGTAGTGCTCCTGATAGAGGCTACTTTGTCACTCGGTACTCTGTCTCATCTTTTTTTGGAGTTCATTCTTCAGAAATTATGTGAAAGAAGAAAGATAAGAAAAAAATGGAAATGTATTATATCGTCACTGTTTGCATTTGTGTGTAATTTTTACTCATAATAATATTTGTTATAATGTAAATATATATCCTTTTTAAAATAAATGGAATCACCCTGTGTGCCCTTTTACAACTTGCTTTTTAAGTTCATTTTAAAAAAAATTGTAGTAAAATACATGTAACAAAAATATACTCCATTTTAAAGGTGGGAGTCATTAAAGTGAATGTAACATATCATTTTCTATGGCATTACTAAGGTCCGTGCGTGTGTGTGTGTGTGTGTGTGTGTGTGTGTGAAATCTTCCTATGAAGCTGTGACAGGTGCCTCAGACTGAGTTGCAGCCCTCTCCATTGTGTCTCCTCTCCTTTCCTTATATCTAAATTGTCATCATTTTTCTTTTGTTCCCTGGTGGATCTGGAAGTCCTTGAGGGTGGTGGGGATTATGACTTGAGTGTTGGTTTATCTTTAGTACCTGCTGCATCTGTTGTACAGTGGGTCTTTAATAAATATTTCAACAAAGGACTGAATTTTCTTGTAAAGATTATGTTAAATTTTTTTCCTGGTAAGGAGTACTAGTTTTTTTTGAGATAGAGTCTCCTTATGTCGCCCTTGGTAGAGTGCTGTAGCATCACAGCTGACAGCAACCCCAAACTCTGGGGTTTAAGCAGTTTTCTTGCCTCAGCCTCCTGAGTAGCTGGGACTACAGGTGCCCAGCACAACACCCAGCTATTTTTTGGTTGCAGTTATCATTGTTGTTTAGCAGGTCCAGGCTGGGCTTGAACCTGCCACCTTCGGTGTGTGTGGCCGGTGTCCTACTCACTGAGCTACGGGTGCCAAGCCAGTTTACTAGTATTCTAACATTAATAAAGGGTGAATGCAGTATCTGGAATACTAAACATTCTATAAATAGCTTCACTTATTCAGCTAATAATTGACAAACACTGCTATGTCAGAGGAATAAGACTGCCTCTATCCAAACTTTTGAAGGAATTTTCTGCTGTGAAGATCAGTGGTATGTGGTTAAGAGTGCATGCTGTGGAGTTTTAAGGTCTGGATTCAGATCTACTCTTTTACCATATAGGTGTGTGACCTTGAGCAAGTTCAGTTTCTTCATCTGTAAAGTGGGAAAATAAATGTAATGATCTGTTTGGGTTATTGACTAAGTTTATGTTGTGAAACCCTTAAAATAGCATCAGGCGTATGTAAGTGCTGAGTGAGTGTTAATCGTGTTATTATAAATGATTCTTTTGTCTTAGAGTTTCCAGGAGCCTCCAGAAATAGTCATCATGACAACATAAGCTAGAAAACTTATTATCTAAGTGCTAAATCAACTTCCTGTTTGCAGGAGAGGAGGTGATAGGATTGTATTGAGAGCTGTAAGGAGATGTTTACTTGTGTTTGGTTAAAATCTGTAAAAAAAGAATCCAAGTCACTTCTTGCTTTTTCTTTCTTAACATTATATTTGACTTCATGACAGTGGCAGACTGAATTTAATATATTCTTTAAAAGGAGGGGAGCTGGGCAGTGTGGGGCATGTTTGTAGTCCAGGCTACTAGAGGCTGAGGTGGGAAGAAGATTGCTTGAGGCTAGTATTTCAAGGCTAGCCTACGTATCAAGACCCTGTCTCTTAAAAAAAGAGATCTTTTTTGAGAGAGAGAGATATATAAGGGGGGAGGAATTTTGAGTTTTGGTCTTGGTGCCCGTAGCACAGTGGTTACGGCGTCATCCACATACATTGAGGCTGGCAGGTTCAAACCCGGCCCAGGCCTGCCAAATAACAATGACAACTGCAACAAAAAATAGGTGGGCATTGTGGCAGGTGCCTGTAGTCCCAGGTACTTGGGAGGCTGAGGCAAGAGAATTGCTGAAGCCTAAGAGTTTGAGGTTGCTGTGACCTGTGATGCCACGTACTCTATCGGGGCGACATAGTGAGACTCTGTCTCAAAAACAACAGCAACAACAACAAAAAGAATTGGAGCATGAGTTAAAATTAATTTAAAATTGCGAATTTTTTTGCCAGGTGCAGTGACTCGTGCTTATAATCCTAGCAATCTGGGAGGCCGAGGCAGGTGGTTAGCTTGAGCTTAGGAGTTCAAGACCAGCCTGAGCAAAAGCAAGACCTTCATCTCTACTAAAGATGGAAAAACTATCAGGGTGTGGTAGTAGGCAGCCTACTCCTGAGGCTGAGGCAAGAGGATCACTTAAGCCCAGGAATTTGAGGTTGCCATGAGCTATGATGCCACTCTACTCTACCCAGGGTGACATAGTGAGAATCTGTCTCAAAAAAAAAAATAAATAAAATAAAATTGTGTATTGGGGGGGAGCGGGGAGACAAAGAGTCTCACTATGTTGCCCTGGATAAAGTGCTGCAACATCACAGCTCACAGCAACCTCAAACTCTTGGGCTTAAGTGATTCTCTTGCCTCAGCCTCCTAAGCAGCTGGGACTACAGGCGCCCACCACAGTGTCTGGCTATTTGTTGGTTGGAGTTGTCATTGTTTGGCAGCCTGGGCTGGATTCGAACCCACCAGCTCTGGTGTATGTGGCTGGAGCCCCAGCCACTGAGCTATAGGTGCCAAGCCAAATTATGAAATTTTTTTTTAAAGGAAATTGGAATTCTAGATCACAGTGCTATAATGTTCACATTTGAATGCATTTTTAAAAAATACATTGTTTTGGCCCTGCGCCCGTCACTCAGTGGTTAGGGCGCCAGCCACACACACTGGGGCTAGGGGTTTTGAACCTGGCTGGGGCCTGCTAAGCAACAGTGACAATAACCAAAAATTAGCCAGGCATTGTGGCGGGTGCTTATAGTCCCAGCTACTTGGGAGGCTGAGGCAAGAGAATCACTTACGCCCAAGAATTTGAGGTTGCTGTGAGCTGTGATGTCATAGTACTCTACTGAGGGTGACATAGTGAGACTCTGTCTTGGGGGGAAAAAATTTAAAAAATACATTGTTTAGATTGAGCATATTGTGAGAATGTCATGGTATTTTATAAGTTTTAGATATGGCTGGCTCTTAGAAAAGAAAACCAATATTAAAAACAGGAGAGATATTTCTAGGAGACGAACACAAAAAGAAAGTATTTGCAAGTATTTTTCTTTATGTTATCAGACAATTTACTTTTTTTTCCTAGTAGAGAAATAAGGCCCTTTTGTAGAATGACTATTTACTAAACTTAAAACAACGTTTCATGGATTTTTCTTCCCCTGTACACTGTTAAAAGGAAGAGGTACAGTTTGGCTCATGTTGTAGCTTCTGCCTGAAACCGCCATAGTGACCCTTGCTGTTTTAAGTCTATTTTCAATTCATCACAAATTTGAGATCAGTTTAGGGGAACGCCCTGTTTTTAATGTCCTTTGTAAAATAAGAACTGAAAAAGATAAGATGAGAAAAACTCTAGGAACGAGATTTCATGATCAGTATGTTTGGGTTTGAGTTGTGGGTTTTTACATAAGTGAATGATTGGAAGTTCCTTTTCTATGTTTTAGTTTTTTTTCTCTGTGACATATGAGAAAAAATTATTTTTAAAAGGACTTTTGTTTAACTTAAAGGAAATTATACCAATCCTATGTGCTTCATGTCAAAAAGTAGAATGAGCAAACAGAAAAATGTTTAATAGTATTTTAATGTGTTGGGACGATTTTTAGTATGTCTCATATATTTGTGACAAAAGGGAAGTCACATCTCTTAATAATTAAATTAATTAGATAATTCTTTCTACCTGTGATTGCACAAAGCCATTCTCTTGGGAGTCTCCTGTCCAGATACTCCCAGGCCCTCAGGTTGCTAAACCAGTTCAAAGCTACCACACCATTGTAGACAGTGTCAGAGCCCTGTGCTGTCCTTCCCGGAGAGGCTGCTGTGCACAGCCCAAGCACTGCCCCTGCCACCACTCTGTTCTCTTTCCAGATGGGCAGGACGCGTTCTACCCGTCATCTCTCACAATTTCTCACCAGGTGGGGCATGCACCTAATTCCCTGCCTTCACTCCTCATCCCTGCATGCATTGTCCACAGAAGACTTCATAAAGTCTTCATTCTTCAGCCTTTATTTTTTCTTTAACATGTGTTTGTGGAGTGGGGAGGATGAGGACTGGGGAATACCAGCTCGGGGGAAACCTGTCATCTTCCTTCCTTCAAGCCCATATTGTGGTGAGTCAGAACATTTATTCTATTTACATTACTAACTAGAACATCCAAATTTAACATGTCAGGACAAACTTGGCATTCTATATTTTTTCTAAGAATAGTGGGCATGTTCTTTAAAAGGTAATGATAATGTCCACTAATAAATGGTCAATTTTATGTGCAGTGCATTTTTCTAGTGTTTTTCATTTATTCAGCAGTTGTTTAGAGAGCACTTGCTATGTGCCAGACACTGTTCTAGGCACTGGTAATAGATAAAGTCAGCGAAGAAAACTGAGAGAAGTCCTTGTTTTGGGGAAACATAGAGTAGGGACCAGTGACCAAGCAGTACACAAGTAAATATATCACATATGTGCCACGTCCTGGGGCAGGATCGAGCCATGGGGAATAAAGCGTGCATGGGGCCAATGTGGTGGTTTCCACACAGAGGTATGAGGAAGGCTCGTTTTTTGCCCCCATCATATGATGTGTGATGTGTAGACGTACATTATGCAGAAACAGAAGCACAGAGAGGTCACATGACTTACCTGGAGCCAAAAAGGTAGTAAGTAGTGAAGGCTAAATTTGAATTTGAAATCAAGCATCAGCCCCTGAGTTTAGCTGCCTCGAAGACAATGAGACTCAGCATTTCAAGGAAACCCCCACATGCTACTTCCTATGAAAATTTAGTCTCTTTTCACCCACCTTTCTGTTGTATTAAAATATATATACACAAATACATTTTATTTTAATTAATTATTTATTTTGAGGCAGAGTCTTACTCTGTTACCCCAGGCTAGAGCACTGTGAAGTCACAGCTCATAGCAAATTCAAACTCTTGGTTTCAAGCAATTCTCTTGCCTCATCCTCTCAAGTAGCTGAGACTATAGGCTACTGCTGCCACCACAGTCCGGCTACTTTTGTTTTGTTTTTTTGAGACAGAGTCTCAAGCTGTTGCCCTAGGAAGAGTGCCGTGGCGTCATAGCTCACAGCAACCTCTAACTCTTGGGCTCAACCCATCCTCTTGCCTCAGTTTTTCTATTTTTAGTAGAGACAGGGGTCTTCCTTTTTTTTCAGGCTGGTCTCGAACTCCTGAGCGCAAGTTATCCACCCATTTCGACCTCCCAGAGTGTTAGGATTATAGGCATGAACCACCACTCCCAGCCATACAAACACATTTTAAAAAGTTGAAATTACTGTCCCTTTTAAATTTCAGTATCAAGTAATAAATACGCTATTTATAGGAGATATGTTAGTTGGGCTGGCTCCATAGCTCAGTGGTTTGAACACCAGCCCTGCACACTAGGGGCAGCAGATTTGAACTCCCCCGGGGCCTGCTTAACAGCAACAAATAAAAGATGTTTCAGTTTTATATTAAATTAAATCAATTTTATGGAATCCTCATAAAGAGCTGGGCACGGTGGTTCTCACCTATAATGACAGCGACTAGGCAGCTGGGACAGGAGTATTTCTTGAGCCCAGTTCAAGACTGCAGTGCATGCTATTGGTCTCAAGCCCGGGTGTCAGAGAAACACCCCATCTGCTAGAGAAAAAAAAGGAATAAAAAATGTGGCATTTTCAGTAGGCTTTCTGGTAGCATTAAATTTTTTTTTTTTTTTTTTTTTTTTTAATCCAAAATGCCTTTATTGGGATGGTTTCCCATTTATTCAAGCAGGGTACTTTCAGTGCTGCTTCCTTCTGAAGGAACATCCTTCTGTAAGCCTTGCTTTTCCTCCTGTAGGCTGGCAGAGGATAGTAGAGCAACCAACACACAAAACTACTGTTTGTGCATGGCTAAACACCGTGGTGATTTTGTAGCATCCTGGGCATTTCACGTCCATGAAGTAGGAGTTGGGGCTCTGCACCAGGCGCTTCTTCTTGTGTTTCCTCTTTTCCTCTTCTGGAGAGGGATGAAGGAGATCCTTTGCGAGAGGCATATTGGCATGTGGAGGCCATCACCGCCGGAAAGGGCGCATTAAATTTTTAAAATTATATCCTATTTGGGTGGTACCTCTGGCTAAGTGAATAGGGTGCCGGCCCCATATACCAAGGGTCGTGGGTTCGAACCCGACCTGGCCAAACTGCAACAAAAAAATAGCCGGGCGTTGTAGCGGGCACCTGTAGTCCCAGCTACTCGGGAGGCTGAGGCAAGAGAATCACCTAAGCCCAGGAGCTGAAGGTTGCTGTGACGCCATGGCACTCTACCGAGGGAGACAAAATGAGACTCTGTCTTTTAAAAAAAAAAAAAAAAAAAATATATATATATATATATATATATAAATAAATAAAATTATATCCTACTTGACACATTCAAAAGACTGTATTTAACATGTGAGTTATGAACTTATTACCTTTAGTTGCAAGTAAGCAAATCCAGTGAGTTTTTCAGAGGGGCATACCTGTTGAACTAGCATCCATTATTTAAAAAAGTAGCATCGTTCCCAGACCCCTGGAAGCTTTGCTTATGCTTCTCCCAGTCTTCTTCCTTATACTCCCCCACCCAGCAAGCACAACCATCGTCTGAACTAATATTGTAGTTTAGCTTTTCTCATTTGTTAGCAGCTGTCTTCTCTTGCTCAGTGTGGTTTGTGAGTCGTGTCTGTTGCTGCTAATACTCCATAGCGTTACCTCATTCCCATGATCACTCTAGGTTGCAGCTTTAGGAATATGACACAATTAATTTTCCTTCCCCAAGTTTGTTTTTTTTTTTTTTTTTTTTTCTTCTTCCTATAGAAAGGGTCTAACTCTGTCGCCCAGGCTGGAATACAATATCACAGTCATAGCTCATTGCAGCCTCAAACTCTTGGGCTCAAGTCCTTCTCACTCAGCCTCCTGAGTGACTGGGACTATAGCCTAGTTCCACTTTGCCTGGCTAATTTTGCAATAGCTTTTTGGATAGTCTCCCTGTCTACTCCTTGTTCCCTATACTTCATTCTTCACAGAAGCTAGAATTACTTTTTTAAAATTTAAGTCAAATTAAATATATATATATATATTTATATATTTATATATTTATTTATTTGAGACAGTCTCTCGCTCCTTTGACCAGGCTAGAGTGCAGTGGTGTCATCATAGCTCACCTTAGCCTCAAACTCCTGGGCTTGAGCAATCCTCCTACCTCAGCCTTAGAGATCCCAGAGTAGCTGGGACCACACATGCCTACCTCCACACCCAGGTGATTTTTAAATAGGTTGTAAGAGGGTCTTGCTTTGTTACTCAGGCTGGTCCTGAACTCCTGGCCAAAAGTGAGTCTCCCGCCTTGTCGTCCCAAAACCTGGCCCCCACCCATTTTTTTTTTTTTTTTTTTTTTTTTTTTTTAAATCAAAAGACGCTGGTGTTTTCTCAGGCAATATTGCCGTGGCCTCTGAGGCCCATGCAGTCTGACCTCTTCCTGCCACTGGTCTCGCTGACTTTGGACATGCCAAACATTCCCACTACATAACCACATGACTGGCTTCCTCTGTTCCTTTGGGTGTTTTCAGAAAGGTGTTTTTATCTAAATGGTGGTGCCCTCCTTCTTTGAGTCTATAAAGTTTACACAAGAAAATGTTGCCTTTGAGTCTAGAATGTTCCCAAGTTACTTCTTTTTTTTTTTTCCAAGGTATTTCTTACATGCATATTTGTACTTTTTTGGACACTTTATTGGTTACTAAGTGAAGAACAGAAAATTAGACAAACAGATAAGGTTTTACTCTTACAATGTTTCAATCTGAAACCCTATAAATTTCTTTTTTTTCTTTTTTGAGACAGAGCCTCAGTCAGTCACCTTGGGTAGAGTGCCCTGGTGTCATTGTTCACAGCAACTTCAATTTCTTGGCCTTAAGAGATCCTCTTGCCTCAACCTCCTGAGTAGCTGGGATTACAGGCTCCCACCACAACACCTGGCTAATTTTTCTATTTTTAGATACAGGTCTTGTTCTTGCTCAGGCTGGTCTCGAACTCCTGAGCTCCAGCTGTCCCCCAACTTGGGCCTTCCAGAGTTCTAGGATAATAGGTCTACGCCACCACACTCAGCCTATGCTGTAGTCTTCTGGAGCCCTTTCCTCACTTTCCTCTCCAGAGTTCCTTTGATTAACACCTGACTGGGGGATGGCTTTAGCAATTGACAGTGTTACAACTCAGTCAGAAATCTGAGACTTATTTATATTTTTTAAAACTGCTGTAAAATGTGTATAGGTTACTTCGAAAGTTTTGAGACAGACTGTGTGGTGGTCACTTATTTCAGTTCCAAGAAACATAGTTAACATGTATACAACATAAGATCTGCCATTTTTCACCATTTTAAGCATCCAGTCCCTTGGCATTAAGCACATTCAGGTGGTTGTGCATCCATCACCACCATCTGTCTCTAATTATAGGAGAAAATGAATAGGCTTAGGGATTTAAAAAATGCCATTCACAGCAGCAAGAAAAAGAGACAGTCATGCTGGTCACAGTGAAAGGAGTAATCCAGCAAATGTTCTTTACATAGAACTCCATTCTTGCTCTGCCTCTCACAAATCCAGTAAGAAATACTACTTTCCTTCACTCACCCATTAACCTGCGGGCACTTGCAGAGCTCCTACATGTGCTGAGCATGGTGCTGGGGATAGGGCCCAGCAACAGCGACAAGGCCCCTGTGCTAAGCTTATGCTCAAAGAGAAGGGGGGGGGGGGAGGAAAGAGAGAAGAGGGGACAGAGATAAAAAACAAGGAGAGAAGTCATATTCTGGGTTCGGCCCCTGTAGCGTATACAGTGCTACATACACTGGAGCTGGCACGTTTGAATCCATCCCAGGCCTGCCAAACAACAATGACAACTACAACCAAAAAATAGCCGGGCCTTGTGGCGGGCACCTGTAGTCCCAGCTACTTGGGAGGCTGAGGCAAGAGAATCGCTTAAGCCCAAGAGTTTGAGGTTGCTGTGAACTGTGGTGGCACGGCACTCTCCGCAGGGTGACAGCTTTGGAAGTCAGATTTTTGCAGATGGAAGCAGGTTAAGGTGAGGCCCTACTGGATTAGGGTAGTCCCTAATCCAACGACTGGTGTCCAGGAAGAGGGAAGTTTGGACACAGACGCACAAAGAGGGAAGATGGCCATGTGAAGATGAAGGCAGGGACTGGAGTTACATGGCCGTAAACCAAGAGATGTCAGGGATTACCAGCAGCCACCGGAAGATGGGAGGAGGCACGAAGGATAGCAAGCACTGAGCGTCTACTGTGATGGACGATAGGGGGATACAGACAGATGGGACAGAGGCAGCCTGGTGACAGAGTCCTCTAAAGTCTGCTTTGCACTCTTATAAAATAGAGTGTAAACCTCTAGTCTCTCTGTGCCTCAGTTTGCTCACACATAAAATGGGAATAGTATAAGTGCCTATCTCAATATGGTGTTATGAGGATTAAATAACACATTTGTAAAGTGCTTAGAACAGTGCTAGGAGATAGTAAAGGCTACAGAGGCTACAGAGGTGTTTATTGAATAAATAGTCACACCCAACATTTTCTTCAAAGGGTTTAATCTAATTAAGTGAACAGATGACCAGCTAAATAACTTTCAGCTTCTGTGTGAGTGCGTTGGTAGATGTATCTACAGAGGCATAGGCTTCTGAACTTTGGGATCGGGAATCAGAATGTTGTTACCTGAGAGTGATTAAAGGAGCAATGACAGACTTTGTTTTTGTGGCTTTCTTCTTTGATGCCTCCCTCAGGCCACCAGCCTTCTTACAACTCTTACATGTCCCCACAGCCTGGGCAGCAGGTGGTCAATGAGAGTTTATTGATGAGTTATCAATTAATGGCTATGAGAAAAACACTTCTATGACCCAGTGGGACTTTGTGATACATATTTGTATTCACATAACTCTGAAGTGTTAAGAAGTGACATATTTTTATTGCAATCAAGTCAAAAATAATAATTTTGTTCCTGAAAGTGATCAAAATATGTATATTCATGTAACTTTTGTTTCTTTCTCTCATTATTTTAGTGAATTGAATTGGCTATTTACGTGTTTAAAATCTTGCATATTTAAAATAACAGCAAGCCTTGGCTTGGCACCTATTGCTTACCAGCTAGGGCGTCAGCCACCTACGCTGGAGCTGGCGGGTTCTAATCCAGCCCGGGCCTGCCAAACAACAATGACAACTACAACCAAAAAATGGCCAGGCATTGTGGTGGGTGCCTGTAGTCCCAGCTACTTTTAGTCCCAGCTACTTGGGAGGCTGAGGCAAGAGAATCGCTTAAGCCCAAGAGTTTGAGGTTGGAGTGAGCTGTGATGCCATGGCACTCTACTGAGGGTGACATAGTAAGACTATAGCTCAAAAAAAAGAAAAGAAAAAATCAACAAGCCTCGGTGTGTTTAAAAGTGAAAGGTGCTCACTGTAAATTCACACCGTCAGGAAGGAGGATAAGCTGAGATGATAAGGCAATTAAGAGGCACAGTTTTTAAAAGTGAGGTGATAGCTTGTGGGAATACTGGTACAGGGAGTTATTCTGTCAAATGAGTACTTTTTCTCGAGGCATATTTAGTTACTGAGCTCAGATACGTGTTTGGTTAGTGATGGTTACCAGTAATGTCTTTGTTGGGCAAACTTTTTTTTCTGCTGTTCAGTTACAAAATACCCTTTTCTCTCTTACGGTGCAGATTCGACGGAGGCGCCTTGCACGACTTGCTGGTGGACAGACCTCTCAGCCAACCACCCCTCTCACCTCTCCCCAGAGGGAGAACCCTCCAGGTCCTCCTATCTCGGCATCAGCCCCAGGCCCTTCTCAGAGCCTTGGTCTCAACGTCCACAGCATGACCCCAGCTACCTCCCCAATAGGTGCATCAGGTAAGCCTTACCTTCAGGCCTGGAACTGTTGGTAATCTCAGCTCAGCTTTCTGTTACACTGATGGTTGTGAATTTTTTCCATAACAGAATGAAATTAAGTGGGCATCAACTTTTTTAAAATCCTTAAAGCAGTAGTTTAAAGATAAAGATCATTGCAGTGAGTTTTGTTATTGTCTATTCATTGTGATTATGATCTGTTAAAACTAATTGCTTTTTCTTTCCCATAACTTCTATCTTTTTTTTCATACAGGCTCATGTTTTATCTCTGACCACAAAGTGATTAAGACTGATTTGGTTCTGCCGATTTTGTGAATTTGCCTTATGCTTTTCTTTTAAGATCAAATAATCTAAAAATGCAAGATTGAAATAATGGCCAAAAAGACAAGCCTCTACTTATGAATTTTGTTGTTTTCATTCTACATTGGCACAGAACCTTTTCTCTAAATTTTCAAGATAGAGAACTTCACCCGATGTGATGTTTTATGACTACCTCTTTGACAATCATTTAATTATGGTGAGGGTTTGTTTATAATAAATGAACTCATGGTTAATATCCAGGACTGTCTTTGTTGGGAAATGATATTAACTCATACTGTATATTTGAAAATATCTTTTCTAAGTGAACTTTTCTTTTTTTTTTTTTTTCCTTTTTTTGTAGAGATAGTTTCACTTTATCGTCCTTGGTAGAGTGCCATGGTGTCATGACTCATAGCAACCTCCAACTCCTGGGCTTAGGTGATTCTCTTGCCTCAGCCTCCTGAGTAGCTGGGACTATAGGCGCCTGCCACAACACCTGGCTATTTTTTTGTTGCAGTTTGGCTGGGGCGGGGCTCAATCCTGCCACCCTCGGTATATGGGGCCAGCACCCTACTCACTGAGCCATAAGTGCCGCCCTAAATGAACTTTTCTGTCAACAATATTACTGTCATTATGATAATTATGATAATTATTTTATAATTACTTAAGACTCCAGTTATGGAAAAGTAGTTGCTAAGAGACCTGAATTGATCATGATACTATCTAATAATTTGATGGCCTGTGTTTTTATTTATTTATTTATTTTATTTATTTGTTTTTTATTGAGACTTTGTGGCCCTCGGTAGAGTTATGTGGCATCACAGCTCACAGCAACCTCCAACTCTTGGGCTTAAGTGAGTCTCTTGCCTTATCCTCCTAAGTAGCTGGGACTGCAGGTGCCTGCCACAACACCTGGCTTTTTTTTGGTAGAGAGGGGGTCAGCGTTAGCCACCACACCCAGCCTGGCCTGTCTTCTTCATTTAGGATTATTTGTCAATTAATACTGCTTGCTGTGTTTCTGTTGCTATAGCTTCCATTAGGTATCCATGTAGATTCCTCTCTTTTTAATATATAAATACCTAATTCCATTAATTATAGAAGAGAGAGGTTCAGGCCAAAACTTCAATTAGTAATAAAGAATGCCTTTGCCTGTAATGTCTTCTCTGTAGATCTCTGAGAAGCTGTGTTCTAATAGAACTAAAGTGTTCAAGATTCCAATTGTGATTTTATCTTTTCTTTTGGAAACAACGTTATCAGTGGAGCTCTTTGTCTCACCATGATCAAGTCACACTCAGAATGTTGGAACGTGTTCTGGAGAGAGCCTCTCTCGCTTGGTCTTAACTTCCCTGGTTAAACCATGATTCTGGTTAAGTTCTCAATGCACAAGTGTTTGTCTCATGTTCTGGAACAAGCTTCAAGAAAACCTCAGAACCACACCGTTTATCTTATTTAAAATTCGTGATCACAAACTCAAGTGCGCCCTTAATGCTGGCAGCCAGTTATACCATGTTTGCTAGTTCACCGTCTACCTTCTCCTCTAGCAGGATTCTCCAGGCACAGTCTTTCAGCTGATGGCCTGGCTTCCCACTTCATTAGGAAACGCACACAGTTCTTGTTAAGCTCGAGTTGTGCCCACCTCTGTCAAAGCCTGGACCCCAGCCCCCGCCTCCTCGCACGTACTCAGAGCCTTTGCTCTAGCACTTCCCTTCTCTCTCCTGCTTTGTCACATTTTCCATCTCAGGTGGATTCTTTTAATAGCCTGTGTATGTGCTCTTACTTTTCTCATCCTGAGAATTAATGAAAGGAACTCTCGATCTCATATCCCCTGTCAGCGTCTCTCTGCGTCTCTGCACCGCTAGACAACAAAACTTCTAAGATGAGTTTCCTGTCCTCTCTGTCCCCTCTCCTGTCCTGCTACTCCTTTGCTGAATTAGCTCCAGTCGGGCGTGGCCTCTCAGGGTTTCTCTGAGTCACGCTCTGGTCTGACCTGTCAGCCTCATGTGATGTGTTTTTCATACTCTTCTTGAAACTCTTCTTTTTTCTTTTTGCTTCCAGAATGCCACGTTGCCCTGGTTTTCATGTTATTCTCCCTATTGCTTCTTAGTTCTTTGCATGGTTTCTTTTCATCCCCCTGATGTGTAAATGTTAGGAGGCCAGGGCTCTCTATTGAACCTCTTGTCCTCTCCGTCTGTGATTGTTTTCTTAGCTTTAATTACTGTCTCTAATCTGATAATTCCTGAGTTTATATCTCCATCCCACACCTGTTCCTTGGTCCTCAGACTCAGACATCAGATGGCCTACTTGACATCTCTCCTTGGATGTCTAATAAGCATCTCACATGTACATGCCCAAAATCGAACTTTACTATTTCTTCACAGTTATCTTCTCCTACAACTCCACCTTTTTTCTTTTTTTGAGACAGGGTCTTACTTTGTCACCTTTGGTAGAGTGCTGTGGCATCATAGCTCACGGCAACCTCAATCTCCTGGGCTCTTGCCTCAGCCTCCCAAGTAGCTGGGACTACAGGTGCCTATCACAATGCCTGGCTATTTTTTAGAGATGGGGTCTCACTCGGCTGGTCTTGAACTTCTGAGCTCAGGCAGTCCACCTGCCTTGGCCTCCCATAGTGCTAGTATTACAGGTGTGAGCCACTGTGCCCAGCCTGCTAGGACTCCATCTTAATAAATGACAACTTACCTGTTTTAAGTTGCTTAACCCTAAAACATTACCTCTTCTCTTTATCTCATATTCTGCATTGGGGGTTGGCAAGCTCTTTCTGTAAAGGCTAGACAGTATAAATACTTTTGGTTTTGTAGGTTGTAGGGTCACAAGTATTCATCTCTGCCCCTGTAACACAGTGCAGCTTTAGACCATGTGTAAGTTAATTAGATGTGACTGTGTTCCATTGAAACCACTTACAAAAACAGGTAGCAAGCCAGCATTAGCTGGCAGGCTGGAACTTGCTTAGTCCTGCTCTAGACCCATCTGCATACTAGACGTAGACTAGCTCCTTACCACCTCCTCTTATCACCTCCTCTGCTACAGCCCAGATCCAAGACATGAGCATTTCTTGCCTGGATTCTTGGAATAGCCTCCCAACTGGTATCTCTATGCCCACCTTGGCTCACTTCAATGTAGAGCCAGAGGGGTCCCTCTAAAGCAGAGGCATGGCACTGTGCAACCAGCAGGTTCACTGTGCTCTTGTCACGAATGAACAGAAAGCCATGGGCAACTCTTTAAATGGCCAATTCCTGCCAGCACCCCTCTGCGCTGTGAAGTCCTCATTATGGTTCTCACATAATCACCATTATCCACAGACAGGTGGATATCACTAGCCGTGCTATGAGAGGTTGCAGAAGCAAATTTTCATGATTTATTAAATAAACAAGTTTCGAAAAATAGAAAACAAACCCCCTCAGAAGGCAGTTCACATCATTTCTCTGTTCGCAACCCTCTGTTGACTCCCTGCTTCACTCAGAATAAAAGTAAGAGTTCCTACCATGACTAGGGCACTCCCAGAGTGCTAGGATTACAGGCATGACAGCGACTATGTTTCCTTGAAATTTCTTTAAAGCTGTAAGTAGTGTCCATGTTGTTTTGTCCATTTCTCTTGTAATTCATTTATTAATTCAACACTTCTTTATTAGGTCCCTACCATTAGGTCCCAGGCACTGTGGACAGCACTGGTGACACAGCAGTGAACAAAGTACAAATGGTCACCAGTCTTCTTTCCCTATGGAGTTTACACTCTAGTGAGGAAGTAGATAAAACAGGCTACACAAGTAATATACATTCTATTATCAGTCGGCAATAAGAGCTGGCAGAAAAAGAAATAACTATGTCAGATAGAGGTTACAATTTTAGATTGAGGGGGCAAAGAAGGTCCTAACAAGAAACTGATACGTAGGCCAGGCACACACCTGCAATCCTAGCATTCTGAGAGGCTGAGGCGAGGAGGATCCTTTGAGCTGAGAAGTTTGAGACCAGCCTGAACAAGAGCAAGACTCCGTCTCTACTAAAAATAGAAAACTTAGCTTGTAGCCCCAACTACTCAGTAGGCTGAGGCAGAAAGATGACTTGAGCCCAGGAGTTTGAGGTTGAGCTATGAGGATGCCATTGCACTCTAGCCTGGACGAGAGTGAGACTATCTTAAAATGAAAAAAAGAAAAGAAAAAAGTGAAAGATTGTCATGAAGAAGATAAGGGCTTGTGTTGTTTTCTGTGGTCTTAGAGATGTTGGGCCAGCGGGTAGATTTATCATTCACTAGATATGAATAAGAGACTTTTATTCCAGAATCAACAAGTGTTTTCTAACAAAGATGGGCTGCCACCTGTGGAAGGAGGCCATCATTCAGAAGTGACCTGGCAGTCACTGGCAGTCTTTGTAGTTGGGGTGCTTTCATTTGCAAGTAGCTAAAGCAAGGACTGGGAAGCTGTAGGGGGGCTGCAAGATACTTCTCCCATCTCTGTAGTCCCAGCTTCTTGCAGGGTGATCTGCTTCTATATTAGTTGCGCAGGGCTGCCGTAACAAGATACCACAGTCCTTATGGCTTAAAACCACAGGAATTTATTTTCTTAACAGTTCTGGAGACTACATGTCCAAAGTGAAGGTGTGGCAGGGCCTTGCTCCTTCCAGAGGCTCTAAGGAGGAGTCCTTCGTGCCTCCTCCCATCTTCTAGTGGCTGCTGGTAGTCCCTGACATTTCTCGGTTTGTGGCCGCATAACTCCAGTCCCTGCCTTCATCTTCACATGGCCATCTTCCCTCTTTGTGCATCTGTGTCCAAACTTCCCGCTTCCTGGACCCCAGGCATTGGATTAGGGACTCCCCTCATCGAGTAGGGCCTCACCTTAACCTGCTTCCATCTGCAAAAACCTGACTTCCAAATCAGAATATGACTTCTTTCTTTGTTTTTTATCTCCGTCCCCTCTTCTCTCGCCCTCTCCCCCTCTTCTCTTTGAGCATAAGGTTAGCACAGGGGCCTTGTCTATCCCCAGCACCACGCTCAGCACATGTAGGAGCTCTGCAAGTGCCCGCAGGTTAATGGGTGAGTGAAGGAAAGTAGTATTTCTTACTGGATTTGTGAGAGGCAGAGCAAGAATGGAGTTCTGTGTAAAGAACATTTGCTGCATTACTCCTTTTTTTTTTTTCTTTTGAGACTGAGTCTCCTTATGTCACCCTCGGTAGAGTGCTGTAGTGTCACAGCTCACAGCAACTTCAAATTCTTGGGCTTAAGTGATTCTCTTGCCTCGGCCTCCCAAGTTTCTGGGACTACAGACGCCCGCCACAGTACCTGGCTATTTTTTGGTTGTAGTTGGCATTTGTTATTTAGCAGGCCCGGGCTGGGTTTGAACCCACCAGCTCCAGTGTATGTGACTTCCTTTTTCTTGTTGCTCTGAATGGAATTTTTTAAATCCCTAAGCCTATTCGTTTTCTTCTAAAATTAGAAAAAATAGTTACTACAAAACATTTCAGACCTACACAATCATGTAAGTAATGCTTGTGGAACCTCCTCCCTTCCCCACCAAGAGGTCACTGCTCTTTCAGAGTTTACATTTGTCATTCTTGAAAGTCTCTTAACTTTTTATATTGCATTGTTAGAGGGCATTGCTTTTGCTTCTCTTAAAATTTTATAAATATGGATAATTTTTGCAACTTTTTAATAGTTATCATTGATTATGTTGCTTTTACATGTAAAATTAGGGCTTACCACAGGTCAAACACAGTGCTGGGTCATGGAAGTGCAAAGATGAGTAAGACTCAGCTTTTTTCCAGTAGATAAGAAGGTGTTCTTTTTTTTTTTTTTCTGGAGACAGAGTCTTGTTATGTTGCCCTCACAGCTCACAGAAACCTCCAACTCTTAGTCTTACAAGATTCTCTTACCTCAGCCTCTCAAGTAGCTGGGACTACAGGCACCTGCCACACCGCCTGGCTTTTTTTTTTTTTTTTTTTTTTAAATTTTAGTTGTTACTGTTTAGCTGGCCCAGGCTGGGTTTGAACCCACCAGCCCTGGTGTATTTGGCTGGCACACTAACAGCTGAGCTACAGGCACCGAGCCAAGAAGGTGTTCTTTCATTTCCCTTTTAAAATTGTGCTTGTAGGCTCAGTGCCCATCGCACAGTGGTTATGGCGTCAGCCACATACACCGAGGCTGGCGGATTCGAACCCCGTGCGGGCCAGCTAAACAGCAATGACAACTGCAACAAAAAATAGCCAGGTGTTGTGGCAGGCACCTGTAGTCCCAGCTACTTGGGAGACTGGGGCAAGAGAACCTCTTAAGACCAAGAGTTGGAGGTTGCTGTGAGCTGTGACACCACTGCACTCTACTGTGAGGGCTACATAGTGAGACTCTGTCTCAAAAAAAAAAAACAACAAAACATTATGCTTATAAAATTCCTGTGAGGATAAACTATTAATCATTTTCTTAGTCCCCACCCTATTTTTACATAATTTTCTTGGATGATTTTATTTTATAGTCTTCTTTTGGAATTATGCTTATCTTCCTTTTGTTCCCTTTGATATTTACCAGTGAAACATCTTGAATATATCTGAATAGGCCATACCCTGCCGAATGTAAGGGAAGATGTGGCCGTCCTGTTCAGCAGTCCCCCAGTGAATCCTTAATAATAAATATTTTTATCTTGGTGGAATTATTGGGTCCAGTGGAACAGGCTTCTGGTTGTTTTATACTCTCTAGAATTGGAGTTCTTAACTATTGTCACCCCACAGTTCCTTTTGGTGAACTAGTGAAGCCTTTGATTGGCTTCTCAAAGTATATTTTTAAATGCATATGATAAGATATGTAGGATCACACAATTATATAGAAATAAATATTGCAGTATATTTACATGCTTCTTTATAAATATGTTAAATGAAAGATTTAGCGCCTAGTCAAATAACTACTATATTTCAATCCCTGAGCTCCTGCTTCCATCTGAGGACCACAGGTGCTCTGGGAGCAGGATGAACAACAGGGCCTGTTGGGAATTAGTAAGAAGCCAGATGATGTGCTAGGCTTCTGGGGTCTGGATCCCAAACACAGAAGCCATTTCCTCTGTCTGATTGCTGGTCTTTAACATGGTTAATGATAATTTAACATAAAATTCTTTAATATGCTTGCTCAAATGGTCTTCACCCTGCTTCCGTTAGTGCTTTTGAATACAGATGGCTTCTATTTTCTGAGCACCATATTAGGAACTAGGTTGCAAAGATGGGAAAGGCTCAGTCAGTGGCCAGCCCCGCAGGGCCTCACCTTTTCACAGGAGGAGACCTACTTGTGAAGAGTTGCAGATGCTGCTGAGTGGGACTTGGCAGAGTCACTTCCTCAGGTTCATGGCTATGTGTTGTTATTTTGCGGGGGGCATTTTCACATAGGCTTTTATCTACTTGAAATTCTGCTTTGGTATGAATGTAAATTAATATAGCCATTATGGAAAATGATACTATGTCTATAATAGACTGTATATATCTTGAAAAATTTTATCTTAAGAAAAAACACAGGATTACTACTTTTGCATATAGGAGACAGCCTTCCTTATCCCATTACAACTGTTAGTGTATCTTTCCGAATTTGCTTGACATATTTTATTATTTGTTTCACATGTTAGTTTATGTTGGTTGTTACCAATAAGGTAGTGAACGCTGTAATTCCACTTATCCTTCATTTAATACAGGCCACTAAAAATAGAATTACCATATGATCCAACAATCCTACTTCTGGGTGTCTATGCAGAGGACTTAAAGTCAGTACGCTGAGGAGAGGTCTGCCCTCATGCTCACTGCAGCATTATTCACAGTAGCCAGAAGCAACCTGGGTTTCTATCATAAGATGAGTGGATGAAGAAAAAGTAGTGTATAAACGTAACGGCATGCTAATCAGCCTTAAAAGGAAAGAAATCCTGTCATTTTCGACAACATGGATAAGTCTGGAGGACGTCATGCTAAGTGAAGGAAGCAGAGAGCAGAAGGGTGGTTACCAGAGGCTGGAGAAGGGCGGGGGTGAGGGAAGCAGAGGGAAGAATGATCAGAGGGGATAGGATCTCACTTAGATAAAAGGAAGGAGCTTTATTGATTTATTATACAGAATGGTGGTTGTAATAACAATGCGTTGTATTTTTTTTAAAAGTCTGCCTTTCTGCAAAAATAGTGTTATTACTTTTGAATATAGGAATTATCCTTCTACTGCGTATATCCCGTTACTACTATTTTCTGTACCTCTGAATTTGCTTGGTATGTTTTATCATCTTATGTGTGTATGCTGGTTATCACCAATGATGTGATTAATGATATAAATTCATGTAGCCTTCATTTAATACATACTTATTTAAATCCCTGTGTGTTAGGTTCTATTCTAGGTCTTGTTGCTTAGAATGTAGTGAGAGAAAACAGTAAAAAAAAAACAAACATAGACTCCATCAGATGGTGATGCTTATAGAGAAAAAGAGCTGTAGGCATCACTAAAAAGGGGGCTTTTTTTTTTTTAGAAACAGAGCCTCAAGCTGTTACCCTGGGTAGAGTGCTGTGGCATCACAGCTTATGGCAACCTCCAACTCCTGGGCTCAAGCGATTCTCCTGTCTCCGCCTCCCAGGTAGCTGGGACTACAGGCGCCCGCCACAACACCAGCTATATTTTGGTTGCAGCTGTCATTGTTGTTTGGCAGGCCCGGGCTGGATTCAAACCCGCCAGCTCAGGTGTATGTGGCTGGCGCCTTAGCCACTTGAGCCACAGGCGCCGAGCCTAAAAAGGGGACATTTTTAGCAGAAATCTGAATGAAGTGAAGGAGCAAACCAAGAGGGTAACTGTGGGTAAATCTTTCCAGATGGAAGAAAAACAGACGCAGCTCCTACAGCAGGAATGGGCTTGCTGATAAACTGATGGTGAAAGGCAGGGCCGAGCCTTCATCTTCCATTTCCCTTCACTTTCCTTCTCTGCTTTTGAGTAATGAACATCATGCTTAGAAGTACATCTGTAGGAATTTCAACAAAATCAAAGCCATAATTTCACAGTATTATTATCTTTGGCTGAGAATGCTGTCAGGAATGCCAGTAAAATTATAATTTGTGCCATCATTGGTGGCTATGTTATAATAAGTACTTTTTTTTTTCTTCTACTTGGTCCACAGCTTGGGTGAGCGAGAGGGCTTGACGGTGGTTAGGAAGCTGGCTAGAGGCAGAGGCTTAGGCAAAAAAAAGCCCCAGGCCTGAGGGCTGAAGCGGGACCCCTGGAAGGCTGTCCTTTGCTCTTCACTTGTACGTTCTAGTTCTCCGAGTTGGGACAACTGTGTCCTTCCCCAGGCTGGTGACTTCCATCTCCCTGGAATATCCTTTTGGCCACCAAAGGGCAATGTTTTGTCAGTTCTGGACTCCATCTGAGGGCATCATTCCTAGGGTTGTACTAGCCACTTTGTGAGTCTGTGGGAAGTCTGATGTCTTGTTAGCGAAAGGCAGGTAGTGCTGGGAATCAGCTTCCTGCTTTGACCTGTCATCTCCCTCCCCACGACCCCTCCTCCCCATTTATACCAGCCTGATCTGCAGCAGCTGCCTGTGTCTGACTCCAGACTGCCCACCAGCACTTGCCCACAGGGGAACGTGGGCTGTGCCATGGTGCTGTTTTCCTTCCTTCGGTCCTGCTCCTCAGCACAGAGAAGGCACAGGGGTAAATACTGTGTGACAGAGGTTTACATGAGATGTGGTCCCTGCCCCTCAGGGAACTTACAGCCTAGTAGGAGAGGTGAGACCTATCACTCATCTGCTCAGAGGCCTGCCTTGGCTCCTTATTTCTGACTATAATTTAGCCCAAGGGCGTTCAAGGTGCTCTGTAACCAGATTCCACCCTCTTTGTGGAACTCGCTGTCCTGATTTTCAGAGCAAGTTCTTTGTTCCTGTCCTCGTCATCATATTCCCCCCAGAAGGCCTCTCACCTGCAGAGATTGTGTCGCACAACCCAGTCCTAGTTTTGTGTGTGTTTGCCTTATTTTCCTACCTTCATTGAAAACTCTGGGAAAATAAGAAAAAGCTGTCTTTCTCTGTCTGCTGAGCTATATAGTAAGTGGCCAGGAAGTAATCTGCTGTGTCAATGTGGGGATGTGCTGGGAGTTTTTCTTGTCATCTCTCCCCAGTCTCCCAGTTAGAGTCTCAGGAAAGTGAGTTTAAGAAAAAAAATTAAGGTTTTGAAGTTGTTGGATGCTTGAGTTTGTCACCTTGAATGCTTAGAGTGGAATCTAGCCCAGCAGCCTCCAGCAGGTGGGTATTGAACAGTGTGGCAGGATCAGGCCCTGAAAGTGCCCTGTTAGCCCCACCCCGTTATCAGTCCCCTCTCTTTTCTTCTGCTTCTCCCAGTGATGTGAAATTTTGTGAAAGATAGAAAATTGAGGCCTGCTCTGCAGCTCCAATCCTCTGACTTCAGGCAATCCTGGTTAATCAGGTGACTTATCTTCTGGGGCGCCTTGATCTGGGTAGATGAAAGAGATTTAGCTGAGCACTAACTTGAGGAAAGCCTTTGTGAAGTGTCGGAAGGCCAGGGGTTGTGTGGTTTGCTTTCTGCTTTTGTTTCTAAAACTTGTGTGTATTTTAGAAGGTGGGGGATGCCTTAAATCAGTGGTTCTCTTTTTTTTTTTCCTTTTTCTTTTTCTATTTTTTTATTTTTGCAGTTTTTGGCTGGGGCTGGGTTTGAACCCGCCACCTCTGGTGTATGGGGCCAGCACCCTTCTCCTTTGAGCCACAGGAGCCACCCCAGTGGTTCTCAACCTATGGGTCATGACCCCTTTGTATACATCCTGCATATCAGATATTTACATTATGATTCATAACAGTAGCAAAATTACAGTTATGAAGTAGCAACAAAAATAATTTTATGGTTGGGGGTCACCACAACATGAGGAACTGTATTAAAGGGTCACGGCGGTATTAGGAAGG
>CAUYPK010123774.1:0-26403 GCA_963574355.1 Loris lydekkerianus | reverse complement strand
TATTTATCTTTTAAGGTAATATGAGATTCTAGTATGCAGCAGATATCTGACTTGAGTTTCTGTATCCAGTCAGCCAACCTGTGCCTCTTTAGAGGACAGTTTAAGCCATTCACATTAATGGAGAATATTGATAAGCCTGGTTAAAGAACTTATTTAAATATTTCTCGTAGTACAGGTCAACTAATAATGAATTCTGTTTTTGTTTGCTTGAAAAGGTTTTTATTTCATCATTTTTGAAAGTTTTTTGCTGAGTAGAGAATTCTGGGTTGATAGTTTTTGGTTTGTTCCTTTTTTTTTTTTTTTTCTGATTCTTAGAGCATTTTAAAGAGGTCCCTACACTATCTTCTGGCTTATAGTTTTTGATGAGAAGGTGGCTGTGATTGTCTTGATTCATTGAAGAACCATACGATGTGTCATCTTTCCCTCTGGCTACTTTGAAGATGAATATCTTTAATATTTTTTTTTAGTTTTTTGGATTTTATGTTTACGTGTTTTTTTTTTTTTTTTTTTTTTTTTTTTTTGTTATCTGTATGGAAAAATTGCCTGAGCTTCTTGGATCTGTGTCTTGATATCATTTATTATTTTTCGATAATTCTTGACCATTATGTCTTCAATTATTTCTTTTCTCCTTTTGGAAGTTCAGTCACATATTTGTAACAATGGTGTAAGACCATTTGATACTGTGATTCAATATCACAATTCAAGAGTTACTGACATTCAAAGATAGAGCCTTTGAATGCTTTATCCTGTATTTTTTCCCTTTCATTTCTTTCTGTGTTTCAGTTTGGGTAATTTACTTTGGCCTATCTTCAAATATACTGAAACTTCTCAGAGTTCTGTTGAATCTACTAATGAACCTGTTAAAAGTATTCTTTCATCTCTGTTACTAGGCTTTTCTTTCTTTCTTTTTTTCTTTCTTTTTTTTTTAGAGATAGAGTCTTACTTTGTTGCCCTCGGTAGAGTGCCATGTTACATCACAGCTCACAGCAACCTCCAGCTCTTGAGCTTAGGCAATTCTCTTGCCTCAGCCTCCCGAGTACCTGGGACTACAGGTGTCCACCACAATGCCTGGCTATTTTTTTGCTGCAGCTTGCCCAGGGCTGGGTTCAAACCTGCCACTCTTGGTATAGGGGGCCGGTGCCCTACTCACTGAGCCACAGGCACCACCCTAGGCTTTTCTTTCTTAATAATTCCATTTTATTTTTTTCTAGGTGTCTCCATCTATGCTGAAATTCCCTATTTGTTCATTCATGTTGTCCACTTTTTCCATTAAAGCTTTTAGTATATGAATCATAGTTATTTTATTTTTTGAGAAGGAGTCTCATTATGTCGCCCTTGGTAGAGTGCTGTGGCATCATAGCTCACAGCAACCTCCAACTCTTGGGCTTAAGCGATTCTCTTACCTCAGCCTCCCAAATAGCTGGGACTACAGGCACCTGCTACAATGCCCTGCTATTTGCTGCTGTTGTTGCAGATGTCATTGTTTAGCTGGTCTGGGCCAGATTTGAACCCACCAGCCTGGGTGTATGAGGCCGGTGCTCTACCCACTGAGCTACGGGCAACGCCTGAATCATAGTTATTTTAAATTCCCTGTCCATTTCAGCAATTCAGGGTTTTGTTGATCATGTTGTCTTTTAATCATGGGTTGTTTCAGTCTTGCCTTTAGGGGTGTCTCATGAACTTTAATTGAAGGTAGGTGCTGCTAGTGTGATCTTTTATGCCTCTGCTGAAGAGGCAGAGGTAGTATCCCAGGAAGCAGTATTTCCTCAGGTAGTGTGTAGGGATTTCTAAATATGTAATTCTAGAAGTTGTGAGGCAGGTCAAACCTTTAATAACAATCCTTCCTTTTTCCTCTATTCCAGTTCTGCCTTCACAGTTCTCTGCCTTTACCCAAAAACTGCAGAAAATGAACAAATCCCAGGTGAGTTGTTTATTTATTCCCCACTTTGTTTTTCAATGCATTTGAAGACTGACAGAGGTCTAGAGAATGAAATAAAAAAGTATAAATGAATAAAACTGAAGGAAAACATGGTAAGATTAACTGATCAATACCAGCATTCAAAAAGCAAACTTAATTAAGAATCTTGCATTGGCTGCTGGGTGCGGTGGCTCATGCCTATAATCCCAGCCCTTGGGAGGCTGAGGTGGGTGGATTGCCTGAGCTCACAGGTTTGAGACCAGCCTGACCCAGAGCAAGACCCCATCTCTAAAAAATAGCCAGGTGCTGCAGCAGGCGCCTGTAGTCCCAGCTACTTGGAAGGCTGAACCCAAGAGTATGAGGTTGCTGTGAGCTGTGACTCCCCTGCACTCTACCCAGAGCAAGACCCCATCTCTAAAAAATAGCCAGGCGTTGGATCAGGCGCCTGCAGTCCCAGCTACTTGGGAGGCTGAACCCAAGAGTATGAGGTTGCTGTGAGCTGTGACTCCACTGCACTCTACCAAGGGTCACCAAGTGAGATTGTATTAAAAAAAAAAAAAGAATCTGGCATTGGTTATGCATACTGATTCCTTGGCTTTCTTTTTTTTTTTTAATTTACTTTTTTGTTTTTATTTAATTACGTGATTTTCTATATTAAGTCTGAATACATTTTCTTGACCTTCATGTAGGTGGTATTTTGGACAACATCCACAGAAACAATCAAAATTGAATGAGTAATCACTTTGTTTTTTTCATATACCATTCTTCAGTGCAAGTGCAGAGTATTATTATACATATTTTGTTTTTATAGTCAGATTACATAATGCCAGATAACTTAGTAAAATAGTGTGTGTATTTAAATTTTCTCCCAATTCCTCACAGGTACCATTGTCATTACTTTCCTGAGTCTCTTTCTAGATTTATTTGTACATATTTTTGTAATATGTACAAAGTATACAAATACAAATATAAGACAGCATATTAATCATACTGTTCTATTTATATGTGTTTATTTTTAATTATTAGACTTCATATCTAGAGCAATCTGGGTTTACAGAAAAATCGAGTAGAAAGTGCAAAGTTCCTATATACTTCTACATCCCCCTGCTACCCTCACAACTTCCCTAATTAAGATCTTGAAAAAAAAATCTTGAATTAATGTGGTATACTTGTTACAATTGATAAACCAATATTGGTACTTCTTTTTTTTTTTTTTTTTTGAGAGTCTCACTATGTTGCCCTTTGTTGAGTGCTATGGCGTCATAGCTCACAACAACTTCAAACTCTTGGGCTTAAGCAATTCTTTTGCCTCAGCCTCCCAAGTAGCTGGGACTACAGGCTCCCACCACAACACCCGGCTTTTTTTTTTTTTTTTTTTTTTGTTTGCAGGTATCAATGTTTTAGCAGGCCTGGGCCATGTTTGAACCCCCCAGCCCCAGTGTATGTGGCTGGTGCCCTATCCACTGAACACAGGCTGCCCCAATATTGATACTTTAAAGTCCATAGTTTACATTAAGTTCACTCTTTGTGATATATATTCTATGGGTTTTAAAAAATGTGTAATGACATATATTTCCCATTGTATCATACAGAATAGTTTCACTATCCTAATAATCCCTGTGCTCCATTTATTTATCCCTTCCTACCTTTCCCTAATCCTCTGATATCTTAAGCACTGATCTTTTTACTGTCTCATCTTCCTAGTCTTGCCTTTTCCAGAATATCATATAGCTGGATTCATAACAGTATGTAGTTTTTTTTTTAGATTAGTTTCCTTTATTTAGAAATTTCCTCCATGTCTTTTAGTAGCATGATGTCTCATTTTGTTTTAGCACTAATATTCCATTTTGTGGATATGCCACAGTTTTGGAAATTATAAATGAGGCTATGAACAGGTTTTTGTGTGGACTTAAGTTTTCTACTCATCTGGATAAATACCAAGGACCACATTGCTAAATTATATACTAAGAATTTGATTAATTTTATAAGAAACTGCCAAAATGTCTTCCAGGTATCTGTGCCTGGAATTTTGCATTCCCATGATCAGTGAATGAGAGTTCCTATGGCTACACATTCTTGCTAGCATTTGGTGTTGTCATTGTCTGGATTGGTGTGTAATGGTATTTTGTTTTGATTTACAATTCCCTGGTGACATGATGTTAAGCATCTTTTCATATGCTTTGCTCTCTTTATCGTCTTTGGATATTTTTCCTTTTTTTTTTTTTTTTTTGTCAGGTGGTTTTCTTATTTTGAGTTTTCAGTTATTTACCTTTTTTTAAATGCAAATCTTTCATCAGATATGTGTTTGTGAAGATTTTCTTCCAGTTTATTTTTTGTCTTTTCAGTCTCTTAACTATGTGTTTTTTGTCACTCAGTCACATAACTTTTAAGTCTTTCCATATCGGAGAACAGTTTCCTCATTCTTTTTTCCCCTAATTTTTTTTTTTTAGAAAGAGTCTCAAGCTGTTGCCCTGGGTAGAGTGCCGTGGCATCATAGCTCATACCAACCTCCAACTCGAGCTCAAGCAATCCTCTTGCCTCAGTTTTTTCTATTTTTAGTAGAGGTGGGGTCTTGCTTTTGCTCAGGCTGGTCTTGAACTCATGAGCTTAAGCAATCCACCTGCCTCAGCCTCCCAGAGTGCTAGGATTATAGTCATGAGCCACTGTGCCCGGCATTCCCTAATTTTTTTTATGTTATATAACACACACCTATACAGAGCAGTGTATAAAACTTTATAATAGCCCATGTGTGTTATAACAGCATGTATAACAAATATGTATACATTAAAGAGTAATAAAAGAGAGTCCCTGTGTGTGCACCCAGGTTAAAACATAGAACATGTTCTTTTTTTTTTTTTTTTTTTGGCAGTTTTTGGCCAGGGCTGGGTTTGAACCCACCACCTCTGGCATATGGGGCCGGCGCCCTACCCCTTTGAGCCACAGGCACCCCCCCCAAACATTATGTTCTTTATGACACATTCTCTAATCAAATCCTCCAGCTAAGTAGCCACTATCTTAGCATTTTTGTTAATCATCCCTTGCTTTCCTTAGAGACTTCACCATTTATTTATGTATTTCTAATCAATATAAAAATCAGTTTTGAAAAACTACAACTGAAATTAATATTACCTTGGCTTGCATAATTTTTTGTCTGATGGGTAGAGTTGTTTTCTTTTAGACATGTAAGATATAAAACATGTCCTTTCTTGTACCATGTGCCCTTTGTCAAGACTTAGGTTATCTTTTTTTTTTTTTTTTCCTCAAATTGCTTTACCTAGTAGGAGCCAAGGAGAGATGAGACCACTCATACATTGCTGGTGGTAGTATAAAATTTTACAGCCTTACTAGGAGCAATGTGGCAGTACATACCAAGCAAATCTAATAGTACAAATCTGTGCCTAGAAGTTTTACTACTAATGAGCAAAAGCTCCCAGAAGAAAATGAGCCCAATAGAATCTCTGGGTCATTAGTCTGGCTTCAGCTTTTCCAAGAGTTTACATAAGTCCCATTTGGGGAAGTCATTGGCAAGGTCATATTCTACACAGTTGGGCCATCTGGCAGGATCAAAACATGGAATAGGTATGGCATGTCTGGTAGGAAGAGAATTAAAGAGAATGCGATGCTGTATATTTTTTGCTTCTTGGCTCACTGGTTACCTCCCAGGTTTCAAGAGTAGATTAAAGCAGAAGACTTCTGTGAGGTAAAATGAGTATTTTCATCTGATCCAAGATAGCCTGGTGTGGGAGAGAGAGACAGATGTCATCAGCACATGTTCAAGACAAGCCAAACCAAGTACAGATAAGACTCTGGACTGGACTTATCAGGCACTCTACACTCAGGTTAACAAAAAGGTGATAGAGTGGCAGCAGGTATCTTGTTAATGATAGCCCTCAAAATGCTTGCTTTTAAATCACTGTTTCAATCTATGCTGCAAGCAATTTGGTATCAGTAGAGAATCACTGCCACTCAGTAATCTCCTTCAGACTTCTAACTTCTAGGGAGTTCCTTCAGCTCTGTCTTGTATTGCTCTTTTGTTTGCCCTTCTTTTTTTTTTCCTTAATTTTTATTTTTTTATTTTTTTGTTGTTGTTGAGGAGTCATTGAGGGTACAGTGAGCCAGGTTATATAGTGCTTGCATTTGCTGGGTGATGTTTTTGTTTGCCCTTTCCCATGTAATTTTCTTTTTTGAATTTTGAAAAAAAAAAAAAATTTTTTTTTTAATTTTTATTTTTACATATACATGTGTTAATTAGGTTTCCATTTTTCTTGCCTTCACAAAATTAAAAAGACTTAAAATTTAATAACAATAACAATGTTTAAGATAAGGATTAGAAACAAAAACCTCGTAAAGAATGAACGAAATAAATACATTCAGAAAAGGAATCAGACAATTACTACATCGAAATTTTAAGCAATAATAATAATGCAAAGAAAGTAACATTCCCATTGTCCAATAAGAGTATGTCTATTATAGAATGCTTTGAGATTCAGTATGTAGTCATCAGTTAACTTATTTTTTTTAAGTCTCAAAAAATAGACAACTAGTATTTATAAATAAAAGTAAAAGATAATTTCAAAAAACAGATCATGCTAAATCTTACAGACAATAGAAAAAGAAGAAATACATCAAAATCATTCTACTTGATCTAGGTACACCTGATATTAAAGTTGGAGAAAATATATTATTATAAAGGAGAAATTACAAACATATGTCACTTAAAAATGAGGATACAATATCCTAAACAACATATCGAGATGTTAAAAATTAATAAGTAATATGCTTTGGTAAAAATTATGTGAAAATTAGTCACTATTTTCTTTTGTTCTTTTTTCTTCTTTTCCTTTCCCTCAGCCCTTCCCTCCTTCTCTGTCTGCTCTCTCCTTCCCTCATGCCCCACCATGTCATTAATTGTCTTCAAATCAGAATTGAGTACATAGGTCCTCTGCTATTTCCTTTCTTAAGGTTACATAGTTTTCTTTATAGAGGTCCTTCACCTCTTTTGTTAGGTATATTCCTAAGTATTTCATTTTCTTTGGGGCTATGGTGAAGGGAGTTGTGGCCTTAATTAGCCTCTCATCTTGGCTGTTGTTGGCATATGCAAAAGCAACTGATTTGTGGACATTGATTTTATATCCTGAAACATTACTGTATTTTTTAATGACTTCCAAGAGTCTTCTGGTTGAGTCTTTAGGGTTCTGTAAGTATAAGATCATATCATCAGCAAAGAGGGAGAGTTTTACCTCCTCTGCTCCAATTTGGATACCCTTTATTTTCTTGTCTTGTCTAATTGTATTGGCTAGAACTTCCAGCACTATGTTGAATAGTAATGGTGACAGAGGACAACTTTGTCTGGTTTCAGTTCTAAGAGGAAAAGCTTTCAGTTTGACTCCATTCAGTAAAATACTAGCAGTGGGTTTGTCATAAATAGCTTCGATCTGTTTCAGAAATGTACCACCTATGCCTATACTCCTCAGTGTTCTAATCAGAAAAGGATGCTGGATTTTATCGAATGCTTTTTCTGCATCTGTTGAGAGGATCGTATAGTTTTTAGTTTTACCTCTGTTAATACGGCGAATAACGTTTATAGACTTGCGTATATTAAACAAGCCTTGCATTCCTGGGATGAAACCTACTTGATCATGATGTATGACTTTTTTGATAGCTGTATCTGTTGGCTAAGATTTGTTGAGAATTTTTGCATCTATTCATTAGTGAAATTGGTCTGTGAATTACTTTTTTTGTTGTTTTATTGGAGTACATTCTTCAGTAGCTTATTGAGAAAAGAGGTTTGAGAGAGAACATTTTTCATACTTTTCATTTCTGAAAATGTCTTTATTCTGTTATTTGGTTGATAGTTAGATATGCATATGGAGTTATCCATTCCTTGGTTTAGCTCCTCTTTAATTTGAAGCCTTGTTATTCATTGCATAGTTATTGTGTGCATATTTGATTACTCTGTCTTCCTGAAGGATTTATCCTCTTATTTTGAAATAACCTTTATCTCTGCTGTTAGTCTTATAAATAAATCCATATGTATTTTTGTGATTAGGGTTTTTATAGTATATCTTTTGCTATTTTTGCTTCAGCCTATTTGTGTTTTTGTATTTGTGGTGTACTAAAAAGCATATGGTTTGGTCATGGCTTTTATTTAGCCTCTTTTTATTGAATTGTATTATGATTAATTTTATTGCAGGCACAGATGGGTTTAAGTCCATCATCTTGCTGTTTATTGTCCTATCTGTCCTTGTTTTGCTTATCTTTTTTTGTGTGTGTGACGTTGGGTTATTTTGTGCATCTGTGGCAGTAAATGAGATCTCACTGGTGGTATAGATTTGACGGATCTCTGTAACCGTGTATGGGAAGAGGACTGGAAAATAACTGCCAGATCCCAGTAAGGGTTGGGGAGGGGTGAGAGCGCCGAACATCTGGGCTGGCTGAGACATCAAACCTTAGGAGGGAAAGAGGTAAGAGTAGTAAGTGTAGGGATACCCCATCCCTTTGCTTTCTCCCTTTTCCTTTCCTAGGGACCTAGGTCCCTGGGACTACTTTGGATCTGTCTTTGAAGCTGAAAGATCAAATCTGAAGCCATAGTTGGCTCTAACTGAATAGTCTCAAGCCAGTTTTGTCATAAATCCTAGGTAACATGAGAGGGATAGCAGGAGAAGATATGACTCTCATTCTGTTTTCTATTAGGTGATAATGACAAAGACTTCTTTCCTTGAAGGCATGAGGTGGGTAGGCAGGACGGTAAGAACTGGGAATCCTGGGTCTCCCATAAGATCTCCTATCCCATAGGCAGGGACTAAGAATTAGGATTATATAAATACTTTAGTGGAAAAGCTTAAACCAGGATTAACAAGCATAGCTGGGGTGAGGTTGCCTGGAATTTGACTGGGACCCTGGCAGTGAAAGCTGGGACTATTGAAAACCCAAATTAGGGCGGTGCCTGTGGCTCAGTGAGTAGGGCGCCGGCCTCATATACCAAGGGTGGTGGCTTCAAACCTGGCCCTGGCTAAACTGCAACAAAAAATAGCCGGGCGCCTGTAGTCCCAGCTACTCGGGAGGCTGAGGCAAGAGAATCACTTAAGCCCAAGAATTTGAGGTTACTGTGAGTTGTGATGCCACGGCACTGTACCAAGGGGTGACAGACTCCGTCTCTAAAAAAAAAAAAAAAAAAAAAAGAAAACCCAAATTAAGTGTCTTTTATTCATGTTGAGAGGTGCAAGGGCCAAGATAACTAGATCCCAGGACAGGCAGTTTGGCAGTGAGAACAAAAGGAAAAGACTGGGACCAAGATGGCAGGATCCCTGGAGAGAAGAGGGTGGGTAGTAGGAGGAGAAATGAGGACTAGGGGTAGTCAGGAGCCTGGGTTCTGGAATAGCAAGTCAGAATTCCAGGATCCTCTTCTTCCATCAGGCAGAGGAGAGGGAAAGAGGGGGCTGGAGAAGGGATCAAACCATAGGTTCAGTCCCCAAGTAACCAAATGGATACATTCAGGGCCAGACAGACACAGGAATAGTGGAGGGGGGGAGGAATTTAGTGCTGCATTGGCCCTGGAGGGGACTGAGAAGGATCAGGAGGCTGGGGGTTGGTCCAAGGGTTGCATGATGCCGTCCTTTGCAGTGGCCTCATGCACAGTGTGTATGACCACAGCCCTCCTCTTCCTCATCACTCTCCAAAGGCCTGAGGTTTCAAAATGCAATAGCATTTTGATGAGTGGCATACTCTGTCTACAGTGTCACAGTGTTACCTTTTTCTCTGGCTTCTGTTTGCAAAGTTTGATGGTTAGGCTCCGATTTTCAGGTTCAGTTGTCACGGTAACCGTTGTATCAGTGACGGTCTCATTCAGCCCGGTCCCTACCTCGGCCATGGCTAAGGCTGAGGAGAGGGAGGAAGGGGATGAGACACCCTTCCCTTTTTCTGTGTCTCTGAAGTCTAAAACAAGCGGTAGAGTAGCAGCCAGGATCCTCCGCCTTCTTTTTCCCCCTTCCTCCTGGGCAAAACCTGTCCAACCCCACTTCCAGCTCTCTGCTTCCCTCTTATCTTTTTTTTAAGCGCTTCTCTAGGGCAGGAGTTGTCAACCTGTGGGTCACAACCCCTTTGTAACAATGAAAATACATCTCAGCATTAGGGAGGTTGAGAACCACTTCTTTAGGGATTGCAGTTTATATGCTTTTCTGACCACTTGTGTATTTTTGTTCTGAGACAGAGTCTCACTCTGTCCCCCTGAGTAAAGTGCCATGGTGTCACAGCTCACAGCAACTTCAAACTCTTGAGCTTGCTCAATCCCCTTGCCTCAGCCTCCCAAGTACTTGGGATTATAGGCTGTACCATCAGGCCCAGCTGGTTTTTCTGTTTTTAGTAGAGACAGGATCTTGCTCAGGCTGGTCTTGAACTCCTGAGCTCAAGCAGTCCATCTGCCTCAGCATCTAGAGTGCTGGGATTATAGGTGTGAGCCCCTGTTCCCAGCACCTTTATTTTCTTTTACATATCACTTCATAGTTCAAATGAAGTATTGTGTGCTAACTTAATGGTTCATCTCTGCATCTGCTTATTTTGACTTTATCTCGTTTTTGTCTCATTGTCTTTGATTTTTTCATGCCTAGTAATTTTGGTTTGTATGCTAGGCGTGTTGTATGATACACACTTCCCTCTAAAATATATTCTTTGTTATATAGTTAAATTATTGGCAGATCATTCTGATCCTGTTTACGGTTGTTTTTAAGATTTGTGAAGGTAGGCCAGGTGTGGTGGTTCACACTTATAATCCCAGCACTCTGGGAGGCCAAGGCAGGTGGATCATTTGAGCTCACAGGTTCGAGACCAGGCTGAGCAAGAGCAAGACCCTATCTCAAAAAAATAGCCAGGTGTTTTGGTGGGTACCTGTAGTCCCAGCTACTTGGGAGGCTGAGGCAAGATCGCTTGAACCCAAGAGTTTGAGGTTGCTGCGAGCTATGACACCATGGCACTCTACCTCAAAAAACTTTGTGAAGGTGGGTCTGTTTCAGTTAGATCCTAGTCCTTTATCCTACAGTATGGTTCTTACTCCTAGGGCATGGCTTTTCTGGCATCTCAACTGTTCTAGTATCTCTACTCCTGCCAGAGTCAAACTGCAACATCTCCCCAACACAGTGCGACCTCTCAAATCTTAGATTTTGGTGTCCCAGTTGTTACTCTCCGCTAGGTCTCTGGGAGGTTTGTTTTCCACTTGCATGTATTAGGAACCAAAGATCTGATGTGAATTTTTATGGGGAATTTTAGAGCGGCTTTTACTTAGCTTCCTTACTCTTGTGTCTTAATCTATTTTGTGCTGCCATAACAGAATACCCCAGACTCGGTAATTTATGAAGAACAGAAATTTGTCCATAAATTACTGAGTCCCAAGATCAAGGTGCCAGCAGGTTGGGTGTATGGCGAAAGCCTGGTCTCTGCTTCCAAGGTGGCATCTTGAATGCTTCATTCTCTGTGTGTGGGTGGGGGGAGAAAGCTGTTATCTTTGAATGGCAGAAGGTAGAAGGGGGAAAAAAGGGACAGATACCCTCCTAAACTCTTCAGAAAGCCACCTAATCCCATTCACAAGGGTAGGAGCCCTCATGATCCAGTCACCTCTGAAAGGCCACATATCCCAATACTGTTACATTGGAGATTAAATTTCAACCTGAAATTGTAGAGGGGACAAAAATATTCAAACCATAGCATCCTGATCCCAGTGGCTTTGCAGACCCAAATGACACTTTTCTCACTTCTGCCTGGGCCCTGTGCCATAGTTAAGAAAATACCCTTAGGGGCATTTCTACTGAATGTAAAATTCAAGATTGGTATTTTTCCCTTTCAGCATCAGTGTGAATATGGGGCTCCCCTCCTATACCTTTTTCTTCAATAATAGATCTGAGCTGGTTGCTATCACATGCCTGTAAATGGTCATTTTATTTTGTACAGCTTTCATGGTTTACATTTCTCAGAAATTGGAATTCATTAATTTTTATATAGTCATGAAGTCTAAAGGCCTTCTGTCTATTTATCAGAATGTTACTTATTCTCTCCCAAAACTGAAACTTTTCTCTTTGTACCCACTGTTCAGAAATTTCTTAGGCTTGGTTCATTGTCTTCCTTTTACCTGGCAAGTCATAAGATTTAACTTTGTGAAGTATAAAAAATGCACAGAAATCCTAATAATTATTACATAATCTAGTTGATGCTTGCCATTTTGACAAATTTGCTTTCACCCATTAAAGGTTTATCACACAATTCATGCATAAATTCTGTCTTACTCTATCATATGAGGATCTTCCTTCCTTAGCATGCTGTCTTCATTTTATGTCACCTCACTCATTCTAAAATCTTGAGTACTAATGCCAGTCACCTTTGGCTCACACCTGTAATCCTAACATTCTGAGAGGCTGAGGCAGGTGGATTCCTTGAACTCAGGAGTTAAGGTTGCTGTGATGCCATAGCACTATGAGACTCTGTCTCAAAACATAAAATTCGATCTATCCTGATTTATAGAGTGTCAATAAAAAGTGTAACATGGGAGTGGCTAAATGAAAAAATTTAAAAAATACTCTTACATGAATTAACAGGATTATATAGAAGTTCTAGCTCATGTTGTATGCATACTTTTAGCATTCTATTAAATTATACCTCAGCCAGCTATGCATTTTTAGGCTTTGTTAGTACTTATAAACAGTATGAATATATATATGTGTGTGTGTTTGTATATGTATTTTTTAAACCCTGAAGGTCTTAATAACATCCCATTTTAATTTTGTTTTTTAAAGAAACAAGGTCTTGGCCGGGTGCAGTGGCTCACACCTGTAATCCTAGCACTCTGGGAGGCCGGGGTGGGTAGACAGCCTGAGTTCACAGGTTTGAGAATAGCTTATGCCAGAGAAAGACCACATTTCTAAAAATAGCTGGGTGTTGTGGCAGACACCTGTAGTCCCAGCTACTTAGGAGGCAAGAGGATTGCTTGAGCCCAAGAGTTTAAGATTGCTGTGAGTAATGATGCCACGGCACTCTACTGAAAGTGACTCAAAAAAAAAAAAAAAAAAAGAAAGAAAGAAACAGGGTCTTACTATGTCACCCAGGCTGAAGTGTAGTGCTATAATCGTAGCTCACTGTAACCTGGAACTTCTGGGCTTAAGCAATCCCATTTTAGCCTCCCCTGCTACAAATGCACACCATGAACCTATTTTTTAAGAAAAAATTAGAGAAAGTTTGCTAACTTGTATTCTAGAGATTTTCAACATTTTGAAGATATTTTTTGGCTTCCTTTGTTTCTGTTGAAAAATAAGCTATCAGGGTTTATTAGTTTTATTAAGATGTGGCTAAGTGGAATTTTTGGTTTTGTTTTTTATATCCTATTTGAAGTTAAGTGGTGTTTCTTGAAACTAGCCACATAAGAGCTGTTTTGGAAAATTCAGAGCTATTATCTCTTCATATATTTCTTCTGTATTTTTCCTCTACTAGTAGGAGTCTAGTTGCACATCCGTTTTGCCTTTTTAGTTTTGTTGCGTGTGTCTTTAGACTTTTTGTGTGTGTGTGTGTTTTTGGCCGGGGCTGGGTTTGAACCCGCCACCTCCGGCATATGGGACCAGCGCCCTACTCCTTGAGCCAGAGGCGCCGTCCTTTTTTTTTTTTTTTTTTTTTTTTTTTAGACAGTTGTATTCTGTCACCCTGGGTAGTGCCATGGCATCTTAGCTTGTGGCAGCCTGAAACTCTTGGGCCCGACAGTTCTTCTTGCCTCAGCCTCCTAAGTAGCTGGGACTACAGGTGCCTGCCACAACGCCCGGCTAGTTTTTCTGTTTTATAGTAGAGACTGGGTCTTGCTCTGCTCACACTAGTCTCAAACTCCTGAGCTCAGGTCCGTCCACCCACCTCGGCCTCCTCAGACGCTCAGGATTTCAGTCATGGGCTACCATACCCAGCTCTAATGTATTTTCCATCCTTATTCCTGCTATATTTTAGGATATATATATATATATGTGTATATGTATATATATATTTTTTTTTAAAGACAGTCTCATTGTCATCCTCAGTACAGTGCTGTGGTGTCACAGCTCACAGCAACCTCAAACTCTTGGGCTTAAGCAATTCTCCTGCCTCAGCCTCCCAAGTAGCTGGGACTTTAGGTGCCCTCCACAATGCCTATTTTTTTGGATGCAGTTGTCTAGCAGGCCTGGGCCAAGCTGGAACCTGGCAGCCCAGCTGTATATGGCCGGCACCCTAACCACTGAGCTATGGGCGCCACAACTAGTCTGGATATTTTTAACTGACATTTTCTAGTTTAATTATCTCTTTAGTTACATCTAAGCTGCTCTTATAGCCAACTATATTTATTTTTTAAAATTTTTTTGTAGAGACAAGAGTCTTACTTTATCATCCTTGGTAGAGTGCTGTGGCATCACACAGCTCACAGCAACCTCTAACTCCTGGGCTTAGGGGATTCTCTTGCCTCAGCCTCCTGAGTAGCTGGGACTACAGGTGCCCGCCACAACACCCAGCTATTTTTTTGTTGCAGTTTTTGGCCGAAACCAGGTTTGAATGCGCCACCCTCGGTATATGGGGCTGGCGCCCTACCCCACTGAACCACAGGTGCTGCCTATATTTAAAATTTTTTTTCTACCGTTTTTAGGGCTTAGATGTGGTAGGGAGTTCCTTATTTGTTTATTTTTTTCTCATACTTGGAACCCCATCTTCTGCTTTTAAATATTCAAAGCTTTAGCTCTCCAACACTGATACCACAAAAATGCCTATATGATCTTCATCAATGTACTGATAATATCAGATATCCAGTATTTATGTTTATATACTTGTCTCCCTGTACCTATATTGAAAGAGGAAACTTTTTATTGATCTTAGATACCTAGCCAATATGATAGTTTAATATTTAGATTTCTTTAGCTCTGGCACTATTTCTAGATTTTTTTTGTGTGGAAGGAGGCAGAACGCTGGCCCAGAGGGCAGGATAGGGTGTGGTGAGGTGGGGGCGGAACTGTCAGGGAGAGCAGGCACTGGGTGAGGGATGTGGGGAAGCGCCCCAGTCTTCCCTGGCCGCCGCATCGCCCCTTCCTCCCTCTGCCTTCTTTCCCTACAGCACCTACCTCCTCACACACCTGCCCATAGTTGAGGCACTGAGGCCACCGCAGTCATGGCAATGAAACCCTCAGCCATGGCCTTGGGCCACAGACCAGTTGGAGATGGTGGCCGAGATCTTGGGGCTGCACGAGATTGAGGTGGAGACCATTAAGACCATGGTGGTAGGTGAGGACGAGGCAGACGATGAGGACAGGGGCAGCCACGGGCACACCAGCTGCCACCACCACCCGCCCATGATTGCGCTGCACTCGCTCGACGACCAGACCCAGGTGTTTCACCACCAGGAAATGATCCTGGCACAGATGCGCTGAGGAGGTGGGGGGCAGCGCCGACTTGACTGGGCTTCAAGGACCAGATCCTCGCACCGGTGCCCACGTTGGCGGCAACTACACAGAGCAGACGCTGCTCTCCGTGGTGACAGCTGGCAAGAGCTGCAGCGCTAGCGGCTCTTCGTTGGGAGGCAGTCCTGTCAAGCAGGCAGTGGCAAGGAGGGTTACCTTAGCAGCGGGCTGGCACAGGCAAGAAGAAGTAGGAGCAGAAGCAGCTGCAGAATCAAGACTGCGGAGGGCAAGTTCTGGGTCACCGCGTGGTCCTCAGATTAAAAAAAAAAAAGATTGATGATGAGACTGTGTTTGAAGAACAGATTTTTGGAGAGAACTAGCCTTCTGATTATTCAGAGTACATGACAGGAAAGAAAATTCCTCCTGGAGGAGTACCTGTCATTGACCTCTCACATGGAAACAACTGGCAGAATTTACTAGGATGAAGCCAAGAAAAGTTAAAGGCTATGCTCCAAAAATAATAGCTTGCCATCATAAAGGTTGCACAAAGATGTTCAGGGATAACTCTGCCATGAGAAAACAATCTGCAGACCCACAGTCCCAGAGTCTGGTCTGTGTAGAATGTGGAAAAAGCTTTTGTTGAGAGCTCAAAATTAAACCACCACCACCGTGTTCCTACTGAAGAGAAGCCCTCTCAGTGCACAAAGGCTGCAGGAAGCACTTTTCACTGCACTTCAATTTTCACATTCATGTGCAAATCCATACCGGAGATAGGCCCTATGTGTGCCCCTTTGATGGTTGTAATAAGAAGTTTGCTCATGTAGCTAATCTGAAATCTCACATCTTAACACATGCTAAGACCAAAAACAAGCAGTGAAAAAAAGAGAAAAGATCCTTCTTGACTACGAGAAGCATCTTCCAGGAGTATGATTGGGAATAAATCTGCCTCTCCCTTACATATTAGTTCTAGGAAGAATTTAAAAAATGAATCCTACACACCTAAGGAACATGTTTTGATAAAGTAGTAAAAATTAAAAAAAAAAAAAAAAGCTTTAATAAGATGACATAGCTAAGATTCTGTATCTTACTCTGTAATCTTGTTTCAAAAACAGTGTTTTTGTAAAGTATGGTCCCAACAGGAGGACAATTTGTAAAGTTCACAGCAAAAGACAATCTTTATACAACAGTGCTAAAAATGGGACTTCTTTCCATTCTTACAAATATGAAGCTCATCTGTTGCTCACATTTTTCCCCCCCCAGACAGAGTCTCACTTTGTCACCCTCGGTAGAGTGTCATGGGATCACAGCTCACAGCAACCTACAACTCGTGAGCTCAAGCGGTGCTTTTGCCTCAGCCTCCCGAGTAGCTGGGGCTACAGGCACCCCCCACAATGCCTGGCTCAGGCTGGTCTCAAAGCTCAGGCGATCCACCTGCCTCGGGCTCAGAGTATTCCAAGTGTGCATATTGTACATTTTGGGGGGATATGCTTAGTAATGCTATGTGTGACTTTTCTGGAAGTTAACTTTGCTTGCAAATTTTCTTTGAAAGAATGGACCGTTACATGCATACTTCAAAGTATTTTCCTATAAAAAAAAGTTATATGGGTTTTGTTTGCTATCTTAATTTTGGTTTTATTCTTTGATAACACATTTTATATAATTGTATCATATAAGCTATATTGAATCATGTAGTATCAAATATTAGATGTGATTTAATCATGTAAGTGCTCCCGTGGCACAATTGGTTAGCGCCTGGTACTGACAGAGATTTAATCTTGCAGTATCAAATATTAGATGTGAATTAATAGTGTTAATCAATTTAAACCCATTTTAATTGCTTTTTCCCCAAAATACTGCCAGATGCTGGGGGAAAAAAATATTTTAACTATTTCTAAAAGTATTTTTTTTGAAAACAGTGAACAAGATATACTGTTGGTGTTATATGTAAACTTCCATGGTCAATAGTACTTACAATTACATGGTAATAATAAGCTTTCATATATCCTTTCTGTGCCACTAAATGAGGATCACTTCAGAATGAATAGCAGTCTTTCATTTCAGGAATCAGTTTCATTCATGGATGTGACCGTGGACTTTACCCAGGAGGAATGGGAGCAACTGGACCCCTCTCAGAGGATCCTATACATGGATGTGATGCTGGAGAATTATAGCAACTTACTTTCAGTGGGTAAGGACAACTTTCAAATGGAGCTACTATTTGCTTAGTAGTATTTATGTCTTTTCTTAGTTACCAATAATTACAAGCTTCTGAATTACAAAATGGTTTTCCCTCAATCTTCAGGTATTAAAGCTGAGAGATAATACAGCTTCTGAAGTTCAGTCAGTTAGGAGTTACGTCCCATTAGTAAATCCTGTTATAATCAAACCAGATGTGATCTTCAAGTTGGAACAACAAAATGCTGTGGATGGGGTGGTGCCTGTGGCTCAGTGGGTAGGGCGCCAGCCCCATATACCGAGGGTGGGGTGTTTGAACCCAGCCCCGGCCAAACTGCAACAAAAAATAGCCGGGCATTGTGGTGGGCACCTATAGTCCCAGCTACTCTGTACACTGAGGCAAGAGAATCGCCTAAGCCCAGGAGTTGGAGGTTGCTGTGAGCTGTAAAGATGGTATTCTACCGAGAGTGATAAAATGAGACTGTCTCTAAAAAAAATAAAATAAAATTGTGGATAATATAATTAGAATTAATTAGAATTGCCAGTTCAGACATTTTTAATTTTGAAAGGAGAATCAGATAGAAGGCAGTGGAACAAGCCAGGGGTTATAAACAGCTTAAGACCTTTGCAACATTTTTCAAGAATCTTTTTCAAATCCCTAAACCTTTAAAGATGGCTGAGTATAAGGCCAGGTGCCATGGCTCACGCCTGTAATCCTAGCACTCTGGGAGGCTGAGGCAGGTGGATCGCTTGAGCTTAGATTTTTGAGGCTAGCTTGAGCAAGAGCAAGACCCTATCTCTAAAAATAGCCAGGCGCTATGGCAGGTACCTATAGTTCCAGCTACTCAAGAGGCTGGGACAAGATCGCTTAAACCCAAGAGTTTGAAGTTGCTGTGAGCTATGACACTATGACATTCTTCTGAGGGCAACAACGTGACAATGTGTCTCTAAATAAATAAGGCTCAGCACTTGTAGCTCAAGCAGCTAAGACACCAGCCATATACACCAGAACTGTTGGGTTCAAATCCAGCCCAGGCCTGCCAAACAACGACAACTATAACCAAAAAATAGCCAGGCATTGTGGCAGGTGCCTGTAGTCCCAGCTACCTGGGAGGCTCAGGCAAGAGAATTGCTTAAGCCCAGGAGTTGGAGTTGCTGTGAGCTGTGACGCCATAGTACTCTACCCAGGGTAACAGCTTGAGGCTCTGTCTCACAAAAAAATAAAATAAATAAATAATAATAAATTATATAAATAAAAATAGCTGGATACAGATGAACTGTATCCCACATCTCTAGTCATACCTCCAAATAGCAGTCTCTCCCTGCTTAACCATTTTCTTTTTTTGGCCAGGGCTGGGTATGAACCTGCCACCTCTAGTATATGGGGCTGGCGCCCTACTCCATTGAGCCACAGGCCCTGCCTAACTTTTTTTTTTCTTTGAGACAGAGTTTAACTATGTCACCCTCAGTAGAGAACTGTGGCGTCACAGCTCACAACAACCTCAAACTCTTGGGCTTAAGCCATTTTCTTGCCTCAGCCTCCCAAGTAGCTGGGACTACAGGCGCCTGCCACAACGCCCAGCTACTTTTTTGTTGTTATTGTAGTTGTCATTGTTTAGCAGGCCTGGGCTGGGTTCAAACCCACCAGCCAGCACCCTAACCACTGAGCAACAGGTGCCGAGCCTCCCTGCTTAACTGTTTTCTCTACTTAACTTTATAGATATTTGCTTCTCATACTTGAGCCTTCATATTTACCTAAAACATCTTAAACCTTTGTCTCATAATTAGTTGCTCTTTCATTAGTACAATTTCCTATAATGGTAACCAATTTTTTTTTTTTTTTTTTTTGCTCAGTTTTTGGCTGGGGCTGGGTTTGAACCTGCCACCTCCAGCTTATGGGGCCGGAGCCCTACTCCTTTGAGCCACAGACACCGCCGTGACCTTTATATTTTAGACCATGGGAATTAGTGTTGTCAATGGAAAAGAACCTAAAATCTATAAAATAATTTAAAGAGGTTTATCTGAGTCAAGTATGTGTGACCATACCCCAAAGAGCCACACTCAGGAAGCCTTGATCAAGTGGTCTTATCATGGTTGGATTACAGTTTGGCACTTTGCTTTTATGCATTTTGAGGAGACAGGGATTGCATCCAAGTGTCATAAATCAATACATGTAAGGCATACATTGGTTTAGCCCAAAAAGGTAAAACATCTCAAAGTGGGGAATTACAGATTATAGGTAGGTTTAAAGATCTTTGATTTGTAATTGGTTAAAGAAATGAAACTTTGTCTAAAAGCTTAGACTGGGCTCGGCGCCTATGGCTCAAGCAGCTAAGGCACCAGCCACATACACCTGAGCTGGAGGGTTCGAATCCAGCCCAGGCCCACCAAACAACAATGACATCTGCAACCAAAAAATAGCCAGGTATTGTGGCAGGCGCCTGTAGTCCCAGCTACCTGGGAGACGGAGGCAAGAGAATCGCTTGAGCCCAGGAGTTGGAGGTTACTGGGAGCTGTGATGCCATGGCACTCTACTCAGTGTGACAGCTTGAGGCTCTGTCTCAAAAAAAAAAAAAAAAAAAAAAAAGCTTAGACTGTTTTAAGTAAAGATTAGAGGTCTATTAATCAAAGATAAGTTATTACACATACACCTGCAGGTAAGGGTTAAGGTTTGTCTAGTGTAGCCTTAGGCCTATCTGTTAATAAGTTACGAATGATATCTCTAGGAAGGGAGGAAGTTATGACAAGTCATGTCTCACCTCCTCCCCTCTGATGGCCAGGAACTCATTTTAGGATATTTCTGGGGTCCCCTTGGCCAAAAAGGGGTCCATTTAGTCAGTTGAGGTGCCTAAGATTTTATTTTTAGTTCACAATTACTCCTTAGCCAAGATCTGCCAAAGGCAGCCTCAACACCCAGACTTTTATTTTATTTCCTCAGTGTCAGGGTAGTGTGGCTACCTGCCCAGGTCCAGCTAGGCATTATTATATTTGTAATACTCAAGTCACATTTGACTTTTGCAATTACAAAAGGTGCTCCATGTGACTTTGTATTCATATTTTGATGTAGGTATATATTGACTATCACAATTTTTTTTTTGAGACAGTTTCACTATGTCACCCTCAATAGAGTGCTGTGGTGTCACAGCTCGCAGCAACCTCAGACTCTTGGGCTTAAGTGATTCTCTTGCGTCAGCCTCCCAAGCAGCTAGGACTACAGGCACCCGTCACAACACCCAGCTATTTTTTTTGTTGTTGTTGCAGTTGTTTTAGCTGGCCCAGGCTGGGTTTGAACCACTGCCTTTGGTGTATGTGGCTGGCGCCATAACCATTGTGCCACAGGTGCTGAGCCGACTATCACAATTTTAAGGTCATTTTGTCATCTGGTAGTGCTACTTATGTCCATTTTAGTTTCTTTTTTGCCACACATTGTTACGTTTTTCTCTTTTTCTTTCAAATCTTGAGAGGAAAAATTCTCACTGGGATCTTTTAATATTGGTAGACTGGGTCCCAACTACAGAATCAGCCCTATGATAGAACATTAGTGAAGATTTCACATAATATGATGGTGAAGGCATTGACAAGATACATTTCATTATTTTCTATTCTAGAAGTGTGGAAGGCTGATGACCAGATGGAGCGAGACCATGGAAACCCAGAGGAGCAAGCAAGGCAATTTGTAATCTTTAAGAACCAAACTCCAATTGAGGAAAGAGATAATCTCTTTGGAAAAGCACTTAATCTGAATACAGACTTTGTTTCTTTAAGACAGATACCCTATAAATATGATTTATATGAAAAAACTTTGAAATACAATTCAGACTTACATACTAGCAATAGAAACTATGCAAGAAAGAAAGCTGAGGAGTATAATGGATTTGGAAAAGCACTTCTTTTTCTTAAGCAAGAGAAAACCCATCCTGACTTAGAATACTCTGACTATAATAAAAGTGGAAAAGCCTTCAGCCATAAAGAAGCCATTTTTAAACATCAGAAAATTAAAAATTTAGTTCAACCTTTTATTTGTAATTACTGTGACAAGGCCTTCTCCTTTAAGTCACTCCTTATTAGTCATAAGAGAATACATACTGGAGAAAAACCATATGAATGTAATGTATGTAAGAAAACCTTCTCCCATAAGGCAAACCTCATCAAACATCAGAGAATTCACACTGGGGAGAAACCCTTTGAATGTCCTGAATGTGGAAAAGCTTTCACTCACCAGTCAAACCTCATTGTACACCAGAGAGCACATATGGAGAAGAAGCCCTATGAATGCAGCGAATGTGGAAAGACATTTGCCCAGAAGTTTGAACTCACTACACACCAGAGAATTCATACAGGAGAACGACCCTATGAGTGTAATGAATGTGCAAAAACCTTCTTCAAAAAATCAAACCTCATTATACATCAGAAAATTCACACAGGGGAGAAACGCTATGAGTGCAGCGAATGTGGAAAATCCTTCATCCAGAATTCACAACTCATTATACATATGAGAACTCACACAGGAGAGAAACCCTACGAATGTACTGAATGTGGCAAAACTTTCAGCCAGAGGTCAACTCTTCGATTACATTTGCGAATCCATACAGGGGAGAAACCATATGAGTGTTCTGAATGTGGGAAGGCCTTCAGCAGGAAGTCTCGTCTCAGTGTCCACCAGAGAGTTCATATAGGGGAAAAACTCTGAGACTATAAGCAGGTTGCACTGTGGAAAATCCTCCCACCAGAACCCTTCCAACCAGGGAGCAACCTTATGAAGGTATTGAAGAAATGTAGGAATTCATACTGAGATACAATCTCAAATGTATAAAAAATAGGATCACCTAAGAATGTTATATTAGAAGTTACATTGACACCTAAAGAATACATTTGAGAATATATCCAATTGTACATAGACATACTCAGCTGTATTACAGTTAAGTTTTTAAAAATCTTGGATGAATTAAGTATTTTAAGCAACAATATAATGGACAGTTTCCTAGCAATTTAGTGGTTATGTACAAGCATGCCACATAACACAAGTTGTGTGTTTTAAATCTGCACATGTGAATTTAGCATAATCACTGGGAGTTTGAAATTCTTGTCCTCTCTGATAATTAGGACATATCATTTTTCCCTACTAAATATCACTTGTTTTTCAATACCTCTACAACCCAGTATGCATTCCAAATGAAATATGTAACAGATTTTGAAGTAGCATGTAACTTATGTCTTTTCCTACTGCTTGCTGGCATATGTATGTTGGTGTGACCATTGTTACTGAGCTGCCTCTTCACTAAACAGAAGATAATGTTGAAGTTTTACTTCCCTCTGGTTTGCTGAAGATTTCTAGAAGGATCACTTACATAAATAATCAAGTATGATATAACCAAGAGATCTAGAGAGCGAAAGCAGATGCAGGCTGTACTGCACTACAGTATGCAACACAGTAAGGATTTGCCGTGTAAAGACAATATCCCCATTCATCATGTTATAATTTTTCAGTGGGGTATTTACATACAAATGCATGTCTATTACCAAAATATTGTATAACCCAGGAACTACCTGCTTTTGTTACCCAGTTTCTCTTAATATTTTATGAATTTCTTGCAAAAAATGATAGGATGAACATAGTTCAAAAATTTTAGAGGAAAAATAATTTAAGAGACTTTTCAAGTGCTGTTTTTCATTGTTTTTTAAGTTTTCCATATGTGTAATCCACTTTGAAAATGAACTTTTGCAGTATTCTGTTTAGTGGAGGCACTTCTACTTCCTTGAGTTTCACTATTGTCCACCTAAAACATTTCTCTTTGGAACCTAAGAGCATATTATTTTTCCATGTTCATACTTCCTAAGTTAGACTTTACAGTGGTCCCTTCATATATTGTTTGATGATTAAAGTAAAAATATTTTTGCATATCTGAAAGAGTTTTACACTTGATTCACAAGTTGTCTTTCCCTATCAATCATGCATTAGAATTATAAATGGCAACCCAAACTAGTCTTTTTATTGCTCTGTTATTTGAAGATCATTGGTATGTTCTGATCAAACGAATGTGACTTTCCGAACAAATTTACTAAAACATTTATAGCCCACCAAGTTTGTTTTTGTAAGTTACCATCTTAATAACAACAAAAAGCAGCAGGATGAAAAGTTAATGTCATATGTTGCTGTTAGAAATGTAAATTGTGACAGCCTCCCTGGAAAATATCCTGACTCAGTGTTTTAACATTAATATCTGTGCTCTTCAACCCAGGAGACTCCTAGGAATCCATCCCTTAGAAAAAAATAAAGTACCAGAACTTAAGATTGTTTATCAATGTACATTGCAGAATTTTAGTAAAGATCTCAAAAAAAGAAAAGGGGAAAAAGACCATCAGTAAGGGAATGGTTAAAAAAATATGGTGTAAAAACATACTACGGATCAGTGGTATTCCACTGAAAAGAATATGTGGGAGCATTAAATTCCCCCAGGTCAGATGATGAAAGCAAGAGTCGGAAGAGTTGGAGTGGGTGGAGAGAGTGTGTGTAGCGGTTTTTATAAAATGAAATGAAATAAATGAAAAAAAAAACTTGTCTACATGTGCATTTGCATTGGATTTTATGGGCCTGGAGAATAGAATTCCTTCCATTTTTAACCTCTGGAACTAGTCATTTGGATTCCAGTAGAAAACTGAATTAGCCTCAGTTTTCCTATGAAAAAACTACTTAGAGAAATGAGGGAAATGTTAAGGAAACAAACTAGGGATGATCCGCAGAATAGCAGCACCAGAAAGCTATTACTATCTCCCTAAGGTTGAAGGGGAATAAAAGTAGAAAACTGAGGAGCTCACTGAGAGCCAAAATCTTAGAAGAGCTTTGCCCTGAAAGTGAAAACAATGTAACCTAAATATTATCCTCTCATATTCATTTGAAAAAAACAAAACACAAAAATCTCAGAAGAGAGTCTTGTAAGTACATGTTGAAGCCCTGGAGAGATGCAGCTACTGTGAAAAACATCCAAAGCAGAGAAGGGAGAAGCCTTACCTCTTTGATGCTCTGTCTCTTGCATTTGCCTCCATTGACTGAAACCCACCGGATGCCCAGGTGTTGCTATCTTCCTGGGGTAAAACAGGGCAAGAAGGACAGAGTTGACCCAGAGGGCAAATAGCACTATCAACAAATCCATTTCAATTTCTCAAACCCAACTGAAATGAGACTGACCCAGAAGGACCCTGTTTCCCCTCTAGTCATCTTGAGTACCAGCTAGTTTCTCTTATGTCCCTTACATATTTAAAGGTAGGATCACTCTGTAAAACCCAATTTTAGAGAAGATATTAACTGGGGAGTTATTACATGGACAGTTTAAACTGCAGTACCTAGAATTAAATTTCTACTCCAAAGGTCTGGACACCAACATGTAGCCACAAAGATCAAGAACAATCAGGGAGATGAGACCCCATCAGAGGAACAAAATAAAGCACCAAGGATAGGTGCAGTGCCTCACACCTATAATCCTAGCACTCTAGGAGGCCAAGGCAGGTGGATTGCTTGAGCTCAGGAGTTTAAGACCAGCCTGAGCAAGAACCCATCTCTTAAAAAAATAGCTGGGCATTGGGTCAGGCACGTGTAGTCCCAGCTACTCAGGAGGCTGAGACAAGACGATCCCTTGAACCCAGGAGTTTGGGGTTGCTGTGACCTATGCCTCCACAGCACTCTTAACAAGGGTGAGAAAGCAAAACTCTGTCTCAGAAAATAAAGTACCAGTAATTGACCCTACAGAAATTTAGGAGAAAAATTGAGGAGATTATCTGACAAATAATTTAAAAAAATATATATTTTTTTGAGATAGAGTTTCATTTTGTCACCCTCAGTAGAGTGCAGTAACATCATAGCTCACAGCAACCTCACTCTTGGGCTCAAGAGACCATCTTGCCTCAGCCTCCTGAGTGGCTGGGACTACAGGTACCCATCATAATGCCCGGGTATTTTTAGAGACAGAGTCTTACTCTTGCTCAGGCTGGTCTCTAACTCCTGAGGTCAGGAGATCCACCTGCCTCAGCCTCCTGGACTGCTAGGATTACAGGCCCAGCCACCACATGTGGCCTTCAAAACAATTATTTTAAGGAAGTTCAGTGAATTTTGAGCGAATATAGAAAATGAATGAATTCAGGAAAATAATAAATGACTAAAATGAAAAATTTTTAGAGCAGGGTCTCAATCTGCCATCCAGGCTGGACTTCAGTGCTGCAGTCATTGAAGCCTCCAGTTCCTGAACTCAAGTGATCCCACCCCAGCCTTCCAAGTTGTTGGGACTACAGGCATGTGTTACCATGTCCAGCAAATTATTCTTATATTTTATAGAGATGGTCTAGATATGTTGCCCAGGCAGGTCTTGGACTCCTGTCCTTAAGCATTCCACCTACTTTGGCCTTCCAAGGTGGTGGAATTATAGGAGTAAGCCACTGTGCCTAAGCCAAAACAAGAAATTTAACAGAGATCGAAATTATAAAACAAATTCTGGAGTGGAAAAATAAAGTCAATGAAATGAAATTGCAATAAAGAACATTACGTGCAGATTGATCAACCACAAGAAAGAATCTGAATTCAAAGACAAGTTATTTTAAAATATACAGAGAAATAAAAAAGGAATGGAAAGGAATAAAGAAAGCTTAAGGGAACTTTGGGATAGCATCAAAAAAGCAAATATCTGGGTGGCACCTGTGGCTCAGTGAGTAGGGCGCCAGCCCCATATACCGAGGGTGGTGGGTTCAAACCCAGCCCCGGCCAAACTGTGATGGGCGTTGTGGTGGGCGCCTGTAGTCCCAGATGCTCGGGAGGCTGAGGCAGGAGAATCGCAGAAGCCCAAGAGCTGGAGGTTGCTGTGAGTCCCGTGACATCACGGCACTCTACCCAGGGCGGTAAAGTGAGACTGTCTCTACAAAAAAAAAAAAAAAAAAAAAAAAAAA
>CAUYPK010123773.1:0-18248 GCA_963574355.1 Loris lydekkerianus | reverse complement strand
CATGGATGTGGAGAGAAAGGTACACTTTCACAACTACTGGTGGGGCTGCAAACTAATACAAACTTTTTGGAAGGAAGTATGGAGAACCCTCAAAGAACTCAAGCTAGACCTCCCATTTGATCCTGCAATCCCATTACTAGGTATCTACCCAGAAGAAAAGAATCTTTTTACCAAAGGAATTTGCACTAGATTGTTTATCGCAGCTCAATTTACAATCGCCAAAATGTAGTTAGTATTTTTTAAATGTGAAATAATAAACATTTGCACAGTGTTTATGTTGTATGTTATACTCAAGGCAGAATTTCATGGATGCCATATGTCCATACTTAGATCTTAGGCTTAATTCCACAGCAGGACATTTTTATCTCTTTACAATATAAAATAATAATGATAATAATATCATTTGAAAACTGACATGGAGTAATTGTCCAGGTTAACTTGTAATGATATCCACATATTGGCTCTGAGTCTAACTCTTCTCTGTGACAGTACAGTGAAAACGTGATTCAATTATGGAAGATAATCTGTTGGGAAGAAGTGCTAGTGATGTTTTTAAAAGGAGCTGTGAGTCCAGGAATACTTTGATTTCAAAGTAATTAATTCCAAGGGGAACCTTTCTCAGATGAAATAGTGAGGTTATTTGGTCATGAGAGCTTTCATAGTCATGAAGAAAAAAGGAAGCACAATTCTTTTATTAAATTGGCATTGCATCAGGAAAAAGAGCTAAAAAATGATTGATTGCAAATATAATGTAGGGAATAGAAGCATCTGGTTCAGGCATAAATAACGAAGGCTCTTCAGCATATGGCACCAATTTGCATTTATGCCTCTGTAATCTCACCTTTTCGAAGTGCTATGCCTTTCTCAAGATGGGTTGCCCTAGGTAGTGATGAAGCAGACAGCACAGGGAAGAGCCAGTGGCTCTGGAAGGAAGAGGTGCTCAGCATTAACACCGGAGGTTGGGGCATTTGTGGGTCTCCTGCTTCAAATCATCAGCAATCACAGCTGTAAACCGAAGGATGAAATGACATTAAGTCTAATAGCCTTGATCAGAAATCAGACTCCAAGTGTCAAGGCAGAAGGCCTTCAAAGGTTTATATTCTCCCCATTCTAACGCAAACTGAAAAACTAGCTTTGGCAAAGCACAAAAAATGGGACTTTTTTTTTTTTTTTTTTCAGCCTACATCTAAGTACAGAAGAGAGTTAGGCTCCACTTAAGCTTTATGAACACCACAGAGGACTAAAGTTGGTGGCATCAAATGAATCTTGTTTTCATTCCACAGCAACATTTCTTCTGATGGGCCTTACTCCTTGTGGTGCGCCTGCCGTTACACATTCATTCCTATCCTCCAGGCAGCCACACAAACCCAAACGTTGGGCCTCTGCTCTCTGCTCCCAACAGATCACAAAATAGGAAACCAGGTAAAAAATACATTTGCAGGTAGGTCTGTAGATGAACAATATACCCGAGATAATAGAGGATAATGCTTCCTTTGGATTTAACTATTGAGAACTATTCCTCTCTCTTTCAGGAAATGTCACATTTAGACCTGCCTTCCCTCAACTTTCTGGGAAAACAGTTCTACCTCATAGCATGGTCCAGAGAGCTTCACTCTCAGCCCCACCTCAAGCCAGCCAGTGAGTTGCATGTAGGTTACACCTTTGTCAAATCTTCGAGAACAAGTCCTTTCCTTACCAATAGCCACCCTGTCTTCTCACAGGAGAAACTATTCAACTTTTCATGACCTTTTCTCATAAATATAATTTTTAAATATTTTGCAAAAATAAAGTAATTTAAATAATAGCTGTTCTTCAAGCTGACAGGTTTTCTGCTTCCTTCTAGTTAACCCTACCACTCCTGAGCAGAAGTGTCAAGTCAAGTCCTGAGTGTCCAGGCTAACTGGGAAGCTTTGCTAACTCTCACCTGTTCTATGTAGATTATTTCTAAAATTTAAGATGAATATTCATCTTTTCATTTTTTTGGCTTCACTGCTGACACATCTGAAATTTCCTGGCAATAAAACTCCAAGTCTTATCTTTTTGTTGGGGCAAAAGCTTGTATTTCGTGTTTTGATCCAAGGAAACACAGCAACTGATTCAGTAGAATTTTTTTCTTTCTCAGAAGTGGCAGTGTTATAAGAATGTGTAGACATAGTATATTGTTTCTCCACTTTTTTCATACTTGTAAACCTCATATTGGTATGTAGTAAATTCTAAATTACTGGTTTCTGCTCAGATTTCCAAATAATGAAGCTCATCCTACATATTAAAGTTATCTTCCAAAGATTTATAATCTTCATGAAAATCTAGCAACTGAATAGTAGAGGAAAATATGAGTTTGGGATCCATAATAGTTCCCTGCAGCAGGGAATACAAACAACCAACTGAAATACAAACAAACAACTTTATGTCCAATTTGGTTTTTTTCTACAAACATAAAGGCTATTAAAACACTTTCCTTTCTCCAGGAAACTGCTCATCTCTGAGGACAGTATCTCAGTAGCCTGGGACAGGGGATCATTTAGAGGCTGAAAGATGAATTAAGGTGTATCTTGTTAAATTCTGTGTGACTATACTATTCTGGAAACTTAATTACACTTACCCAAATTACAAATATTGGTTGTTTGGCCACAGTTCTGGTAAAACTTTAGAAATGCCAAATTTTATGAGTTGGGACTTTTAGATTGTAGGCTGAAAACATGGTCAAATTATTTGGTCAACATAACAGCTACTTGTCCATGTGTCAGCAAAGACCAGAAAAATCTTCAGGGAGGAAGAACATGAAAGGCTCCAGGCATCGGGAGCTTTCTGGAATGGAATCGTGGCTCTCTGTATGGGAGCTTAGAAAGCTGGAAGCAATTGTCAGCTTGCGGTGAAAAAGTGCATAAAAATAGTTCAATCTGAGCTTCTCTCATGATTATGCTTCATTTGGGTGTAAAATCTGATTAAATACAATGGATTTTAAAAAGCAAACCCCTATATACAAATTACCCACAGCAGTGGTGGTTATTCAGGTAAGCATTTTGGAGGACTTGGTATGTTTACTAGAATAGTGAGACAATGACCTTGGTTAACTCTCTTTCCTGTTCTCTTTTCTTCCTTACCTCATCGTTATGGAGAAGAGGCACTATGTCAGAAGTTAGGTAATGTGGACAATATCTAGGCATTGCTTGTATCTGGAAAACCCAGGTAATTGAATTAAAACATTATTTATGTGAACATTCAGTAACAGATGAATCCTGTGGGAAACTTTTGCTTTGTCTAAATGCATGTTTTGGTTTCCTGCCCTTTTCCATTTGTCTCAGCTTGTATTTTCTTCCTGTCTCTACCTGTTACTATTACATGATGTTACTTAGCACAGCACAAAACATGCACCTTTATGAGGCCAGATGTGATTTCCACCTTTGATGCCTGTACAATCTAATTTCTGTGCCAGGCATTTGACACTTACCTTGCACAATGGCTTACCATTAGAGTTAACATGACGTAGGTCCTGATTTTACTGGGGTAGTCCAGATTTACCTGTATTCATGTATCCCTTCTTATTTAGCATTTATCCCCAATTTTTTTTTTAACAGAGTCTTATTAGTAATGGTATTAAAATGAGCCAGGATGGGTTTCATAGACCTCCACCTTGCACTTCCATCTTCTGCCCTGGTCTATTCCAGCAGTGTGTGGGGATGTGCAATGACCACGTAGTCAAATATGAAGAGGACCAGCAGTAACTTGTCTCTCTTCCCCTGACCTTTTCAAGGGCTAGTATTAGCTAATATTTTTCTTTTAAGGACAGCTAGCAGGACAGTCACTGACAAAGCAAGTACCTGAAAACACAGTAGTGAAGGACAGCTTGCTTGGAGAGCCTCAGAAGATGGTGGAAGAGACTGACTGTTGCTGCAATCGGACACTTGGTAAATCAGTCAGTCATACCAGCACCCCCAGGAACAAGGAGGAAGGTCTCAAGACATGAGGGTCAGTGGGAAATTGGGGAAAGGATAGGTTGACCTTGACCATGGACTACGTCCAGAAAACAGGAGCTAAACGGTCCTGCCACAGAGCACAGAGAGAAGGCTGTTGGGCCGCTATTGCTATAGCAATGCTCTCCTTTATCACACGGTGCACATGAATGTTGATTTTGTCTTTATTGTTTGATAACACTGTTATAATTTTGCAAAAAGCCTCTCACCCACATGAGCTTTATAATAATAATAATTATTATTGAAATAAAATCCACACACAAAAATTTAGCATTTTAAACAATTTGAAGTGTATAATTCAGTGGTTTTTGTAAATCCACATGTTGTGTAACCATCACCACTGCCTAATTTCAGAACACTTCCATTATGCCAAAAAGAAACCCACACCTGTGAGCAGCTACTCCCAGCTTCCCTCTCCCCCTGTTCTCTGGCAACCACCAATCTACCTGCTATCTTCATGTATGTGCCTCTTCTGGAAATTTTAGGTAAAGGGAATCATAGAATACGTAGGTGTTGGTGTTTAGCTTCTTTCATTTAGCATAATGTTTTCCAGGTTCATGAATGTGGTAGGCTGTACCCGGGCTTCAGTCCTTATTATGGTTGAATAATATTTCTCTATACAGATATAGCACATTTTGTTTATCCATTCACCAGTTAGTACACATTCATGTTGTCTTCACTTTTTAACTATTATGAATAATACTGCTGTAAACATTTATGTAGTTAAATATCTGTGTGCATATATGTTTTCCATTGTTTTAAGTATATATCTGGGAATGGGATTGCTGAGTCATAGGATAACTATGTCTAATTCTTTGAGGAATTGCCAAACTGTTTTCTAAAGTGGCTACACCATTTTACATTCCTGCCAGGAATGTCCAAGTGTTCCAACACCTCTGCATCCTTGCCAGCACTTGGTAATGTCTACTTGTTGATTATAGCCATCCTAGTGGGTATGAAATGGTATTGCATTTTGGCTTTCATTTATGTGTACATAATGACTAATATAGTTAAAAATATTTTCTTATGTATATTGGCCATTTATATATCGCCTATGAAGAAATATATATTCAAATCCCTTGGCCCCTTTTTTTTATTGAGTGGTTTATCTTTTTATTATTGCATTGGAAGACATAAGTATATCTCTGGATATTAGATCCTTATCAGATATATGATTTGCAAATACTTTCTCCCATTCTGTAGGTTGTCTTGTTGCTCTCTTGACAGTGTTCTTTGAAGTACAAGTTGGACGTATTCCAATTTACCTCTTTTTTCTTTTGTTGCTTTTGATTTTAGTATCATTTCCAAGAAACTGTTGCCCAATTCAAGGTCATATAGACTTAAATCCATGTTTCCTTATAGTTTTATAGTTTTAGCTCTTACATTTAGATTTTTTAACTCTTTTGAGTTAATTTTTTTGTATAGTGTGAAGCAAGGGTCCAAATTCTTCTTTTGCATGTAGATATCCAGTTGTCCCAGTATAATTTGTTGAAAAGACAATTCTTTCCCCAGTGAATGGTTTTGGCATCCATAGTTACATGAGTTTATCTCTGGATCCTCCATTCTATTCCACCAATCTCTATCTTTATCCTTATGCTCTGCTACACTGTTTTGATGACTGTAATTTGGCAGTAAGTTTTGAAATCAGGAATTGTGAGTCATCCAACTTTGTTCTTTTTCTTGATTGTTTTGGCTGTTCAAGGTCCCTATGTAGTTTTAGCTTAATGTTTAGTTAATGATTAAATAGAGAGTACATTCAATGCCTGGGACCAAAAATAATCTCCCAGTCTTTGCAGAGGGGTTGTGTGTCAGGACATGCCTTCAACTCTCATCCAGGAAGGGTACAATTCTGCCTTAACCTTTACTTCCCGTGTCTGAAAAGCCTCAGCTCTGGCAGAATTTTTAGGGCCTTCTCAGGTGTTTCCAGAGTGTGCGCACAACTCTGGGCAGATGCCTAACTTGATAGAGTCTCAGGAATGTGTCAGAGCTTTTCAAACCCCTTATTCCCAGCATCTCATTCCCAAAATTCTTTCCCTATGCATTTTGGTTCATCTATTTATTTTCCCTAATTGTTATTTATTGTATCAGGTGATAGAGACTGAAACATTTGCCTATAAATGTTTTTGACAAGGATTCCCTACTCCTGTATCAGCTTTAACACAAGGGGAGAGTTTCAGTCAGGTGAGAAAAATACAAGTCTTTTGAGATTTCCCATGGGGCCACCAGAGAGGTCAACTGAAGACAATTTACAGATAATGTCTGTTCTGTGTGGTCTCCTACTGATAAGGTATGGGGCTGTCATTTTCAAGGGGAATGGAGATGGGACTAGGGTAAGTTAAGATGCCACAAAGCTCATTTTTTTTCACCAAGATTCAGCTATTTAAAATTAATAAACTCCTCTTCTTTCTCCTCAACCACTTGTCCTCATTCTTCTGATGCAGCCTCTGGAGCATGTGCCAAGCTTTTAGTAACATCTGGAGATGGATGTTAAGTGCTGTAACATTAAAGGCAGGTGGATGGGGGTTACCAGCTTAGCAGTGTCAAGAGAATTCAACCCAACTCTGTCTACAGAGGGGTAAGCCCATCACCCCACAAAACACCCTGCTTCAAGACTTGTAGAAAGGCAGGGGTGAGGTGTGGGGCTAAAAAACAGGGGAGTGACTGAGTATTGATAATGAAATCATTACCAGCCTTTCACAGCTGGGGATATTTCAGGAGAATTAAACCATGCAGAAAATGGTTTGAGCAACTACTAGTCTCTCACTTCTCCAAAGGATGGCACAAAGTTACTGCTACTCTTCGTGCGTAGAAGAGAAGTTTCTTCATTCCCTACGATCTATGCCTTAGCTCATCAGAGCTGAAGCCTCCTGCAGCATACAGCTGAGAAGAGTAAGGATGGTCAGTCTTTACAGTGAAATAGAGAAATTATTAACTTATGGTTTTTCGGAAAGGCCCAAAACCAATCTCTGCCTGCTTTCTTTTTCTTGCTAGCACCCACCCCCACTCCCTGTCCCTGAGCCACTGAGGAATGCGGCAGACCAAAAGGGAATGCAAATTTTCTTTCCAACTGCTAGACCTATTAACTAAATAGGCCTTTTAGAATTTGTTCCCTTAGCCTCAAGGTGTTCTTGAGTGTCCCAGATGAACAATGGAATATGGACAATCCGGACTCAGGATTGGAAGCTCCTGGAAAAATGTGTGTCTTCAACCTTGCTGGAGGAAAAATGGACACAGCCTTCATATTCACATTGCCTTGTGAATTGGGCTGCAATTACCTTTGCTTGTCCTCCTTAAATTCAGCAACTGCTTCACCTCAACTGTGGGCATTCCTTTGGGATGCCACCTCATCTCCCCGCTTTTTCTCTCTCTTTCCTGATTCTGTTTACCCCTCTTACTTCCTCTCTTCTCTCTTTCTAAGAAAATAAAGTCTATACTTTTCTATACTTATTTTAATCTGGAGAAATTATTTTCTCTTCCCACAGGGAGCACTTACTGAGCTTCCCACCCTAACAAGAAGGACCAGCTGGAATCTCTAGAGCCCTCTGCCACCCTGAGCAGCTACTATTATAAATGCTAAAATTCTGAGATCCTCCAGCCACCTTCCTGAATCCCAGTAACTGCATTTATATATTCTGAGACAGATACTTCCCTGGGCAGACTGAAGCACTACAGAGAAATGACCTATAAATACTGACAGTGAAACCCTCCAGTTGATAAACTCTCTCCAGATCCCAAGTTTTCAATTAACATGCTAGGAGCCTCAACAGATTGCCAGAGGTTTGAGGGAACCTCGAGTGTGATAGACCAAGGCCAATCTCAACAAATAGAGGAAAGAAACCCTGAGGAAACAGAGACAATGAGAGACTACAAACGTTAAAGTAACTCTTAATTAAAACCCTCAGAGAAACTGCAAACTTTAAAGTAACTCTTAATTAAAACCCTCAGAGATATATTGCATCCAGGAAACAAAAGTAGCCAGAAATATGTTGCAAATTGAAAATTAACAGCAAAAAGTTTCAGGAGAGAATTTGGAAGATAAAGTTGAGGAACTCTCCTGGAAAGCAATAGGAAGAAAAAAAAGAAAGAATGGAAAATAGGAGGGAAAAATAAGAAAATTAAAGAATGAATAGAAGATCTAAGAAGAATTTTAGAAAGATAAAACAGATACAATGAAGAGGAAATTATTGAGGACCATATATAAGAATTTCCAGTACTGAAGGACTCAGTCTCCTTACTGAAAGCTTGGCTCGTGCTCCAGAGGCTGCATCAGAAGAAAGAGGACAAGTGGTTAAGGAGAAAGAAGAGGAGTTTATTAATTTGCTGGGACATGAGGAAAAGGCAGACTTCTGTCTCAAAGTACCATTTTTCCTAACCATAAGCAGAGCTTTCAAAGAGGAATTTTCAGCTTCAGGGTGTCTGGTCCTAAGAGATGGATCTTTGGTAGAGACAATCTTGCTTGGAGGGCCTCCATGCAGACTCCACCCAGACAATTCCAATTCTGTTGCCATCTTCTGGGGAACAAAGGTCACACCCTGCCCCTTCTGACAATGGCCTGAGGTAGAGATACAGATTTTAGTTCCCAAAAAGGGTGAGGAGGTTTTAAAGAGACAGAAAACATTTTCACCCACTTTTTCAGGCCATCCCCTCTGTTTCATAGACACAAGGGCTCCATAAAATTACCTACACAAAGAATAATTTAAAAAAGATCCACATTGATGCATATTAAGGAGGGAAAGAAAGCAGGTTACATACAGAAGATCAGGAATCAAAGTGACATCTGGCTTCTGTTGGCAGCACAGAAAACTTGAAGGCAATGCAGCAAGGCCTTCAAAATCTCTCAGTGACTTCCAACCTATAACATTCTTAACCCCACCAACTGATCCATCAAATGTGAGGGTAGAATAACAGTATTTTCAGATACTTAAAATCCTATGCACCCTTTCTTAAAGAGCAGCTGGAAGATGGTCTTTTTGCAAAACAAGGGAGTAAATTAAAAAAGCAGGAGCATGATGAGGACCAGGAAAAGGAAACTGGGGAGCAGTGGAGAGAAGCTGGGGGTAGTGGCACGCAGCAGCCTGTGGGTGGGTCAGCTCCGCTGGAGCAGGAGGACCAGGGATGCCAGGAGGGAGTCTCCAGGAGTGAGATGCTCCCGATAGATGATATGTGAAGTCTGACCTCCTGAGAATCAGTGTCACCAGCATTTCTACAGAGCTGATGGACCTGTGGGAATAATCAGTGAAAGGCACATAGAAAATGAAGCCAATGGGAAAACAATGAACTCAATGAAAGGAAGTCATAAACATGACGGGGCTCAGTAACGCAGAGCATTTATTCAGCTGTAATCGTATCACTCCAAATCGTGATTTAAGCATGTTGGGAGGATGCCAGTAGAGGAGAGAATCCAGGACATAAACGAGTCTGTTTGTGAAAAATACGCTCAATACAACTTTACCAGGCTTCTGTTGTGTGCCCAGCGCTGTGCTGGGTTGAAGAGAGTAAAGGATAGTGTGTGTCTGTAAGGACTGCACAGTCTGATGGGAGAGACTGAAAAGCTGTTTGTGTTACTAAGACCTTTCCAGCACATTCCCTGAGGCCTGGGTCCCAGGTGTGCCTGCTCCTTCCCGAAAACCTGGATCCTTTAAATGGATGGCATTTTATACTTGAAAGAGGATTCTTAAATTAGCAATATTTTTATTGCAGGGTCCTTTTCATTGTAAGCTTCTGGTGCATTTAGTATTTAATTTCACATGATTAAGTGTTGTAAAAAATGAGGCATAGGCTTTAATCCTAAATTTTCCTTCCCCACTAGAGAGAGTGCTGTATCTTTGGATCCCATTCCTTTCCTTCTCTTTCCCTCCTTTATCTTCTTTTCTTACCCTTCCTTTCCTTACCTTTCCTTTTCTCTTTAGAAATAGAATCTCACTGTGTTGCCCTAGGTTAAAGTGCCCTGGTGTCATCACTCACAGCAACCTCAAACTCCTGGGCTTAAGAGATCCTCTTGCCTCAGCCTTCTGGTGCCTGCCACAACAGCCAGTTAGTTTTTCTATTTTTAATAGAGATGAAGTTTCGTTCTTGCTCAGATTGGTCTCAAACTCCTGAACTCAGACAATCCACCCACCTCAGCCTCCCACAGTGCTGGGATTACAGGTGTGAGCCACCAGTGCTGGGATTACAGGTGTGAGCCACCATGCTGGCCTATCTTTGGATCTTAAATAAGTTCCCAGAATTGCTTACCTCTCCTGTCAATATTCTATACCTCTCCCCTTGCTATTCTATACTTCTCTCTCGGCAGAGGACTAAGCTCCACTAGGTTTGCCTGTTTCCTTGGGTCTCTGGGAGCACTGTAGCCCCCTAAAGTTCACTATATTTATGGAGCACTTACTATATGACTCACTTGATCCAGAAACAGGATGACTGTCCTGCTTTAACATACCATTGGGAGGAGGTTGGTGAGATCTGTAGGTGAACAACCTCTTCAACAAGAGAGGAGGGTATTTCCTGAAAGGAAAATGTGATAAAACAAAGGTATTAATATTAGGTTGTTCTTTCAGAGAATGGGATCTAGAATAGCTGTCTGTCCAACAGAACTTTCTATGATGATGGGAATGTCCTATGCTGTCCAATACCTCAGCCACTATGACACTGGACATGTGTGATTGTTGGCTCACTGGACTATGAGGATATTGAGTAATTGCAACATGGCTACTGAGACCAATACACTGAAATTTTTATTTCGTTTAGTTTTAATTCATTTAAATTTATATTTAAATAGCCACAGGTGATGAGAGACTACCATGTTGGAAAATCCAGGTGTAGAAATAAGCTGTGTTTCTGGTTCAACAAGTCACTGTATAACATTTTAGGATATTCTGAACCTCTCATTTCCTCCCCTTTAGGAATTAATGATAGAACCTGGAACTACAAGGGGCTGATTATTTTAAAGTGAATGTAAAGAGAAAGAAGTAGAGATAGGTTTGGGGAATAAAATAACCCAAGGTGGAGGCTGTGGTAGCCTCTAGAAAGAAGAAAGGCAAAATTACTGTCTTTGAAGATGAGAGTGAGAGGGGTGAGGGAGGGAAAGAGAGAGAGAGGTAGGGAGAGAAGGAAGAGAGAGAGTGGGGGAGAAGGAGGGAGGGAGGGAAGAAGAAAGGACACAAGGACAGATGCTAGCTTAGCAAATACATCATGAATGAGTAACTGAGCCTGGGGGCGACAGACTGCTGGAGGAACACAACCTACTGAGTGATCATCCTGCAACTAGTGTGAACTCAACCCCTTTCTTCATTTTGTCAAAATTAACTACTCATTTATTCTAAGTAACATCTTCCAATTTAAACTTTTAAATGATGATAAATAAATGAAAATGTATTTTACCCTGGTTAGCATAATCAAAGCTATAATTCCCTTTAAAATTAATAGATGAAGCCTAATATATGCATTTACTAATTAGCTATTTGAACACAACATGTGCATAAGGACACATGTACACACACTCTGATAATCTTACCTTGTTTCAGTAAATTATCTAAATCCTTCCTTAGTTTATTGACTGAAAGAGCAAAGATCCCAAGGAACTTTCTGTCATTTCTTCAGAATGTATGATTCTTTCTCTCAGGTTGGCAGTGAGGCCTGCAATGTACAATGGAACATTTTTCACACATATTCACACACAAATGGGCTGTTTAGTTTCTTTCCTAAGTCTTTGGGTAAGCAAATAGATAATCTGTGTTATGTGAGTGCTTCCTTTCAGAAGAAATAGCAGGATTCTTCAGTCTAGATTTGGTTAAATAAATGCCTGTTGTCTTCAGAAAAATACCAGCATTTATTCTAAACTATCACAGATACGTAAGTCCTGGACTCACCAGATGTTCTCTTTAGAAAGTAAAAAGTAATAAAAACTTGAATAACTCAAATTTGATTCCCATTATTACCAGGGCTCATTGGCTCAGAGAACCCATTACTACATCATAGGGAACTATGGGAAGAATTAGTGAAAATTCCGTAAGTTGATGAAAAAAAGATCAATGCTGTTTATTTATAATGAACTCAAATAGCTATAGCATTAACTCGAAGTAATATAGTCAGTTATATTTGGAACTTTAAATTGCATTCTGAAACCTTTCTTTCAAAAGTCAAAACTTGCTCAACAAGTCTTTATTGAAGAGCTAAAGAGATTGGCAGCTTAGCAAATTTCAGCAGATCAGCTAGGAAAGAAAAGCACCACTCAGGAAAAGAAAAATAGACATTTGAATAAAGTTCTTCAAAGAGGCTGAAATTTTAGCACCTTTTCTTCCTTAGATTCTTCAGTTTTTGTACTGGAAAATTACAAGGGTACAGGTACATTTATAGTCACGTACATTCATCAGTTGGTGACATTTATTTGGGCTGTCCTCTGCAGAAATGTGAACTCACATACTGGGAAGGATTCAAAAGAACTGCAGACGAGATCTTCCTCCCAAAAAAACACCACAGGAAAAGAAATGAAAAGCATATTCATAGAATAACATAGAACACATGAATAGAGTAAAATCTTTAGGTGTATAATTAATGAAGGCTCATTGAGTAGAGAAATTTAGAAAATTGGGTCAAGTTAATCAGGGAACGTTCTTATGGGGAGTGATTTTAAAGCCAGGTTGGGAAGGTGAGAGAGAATACAGCCCTCATTGCCGGCTCATCCCCCTCTTAAGGGGTGGGTATAATTCTGAACTTGGGTGGCCAATGTCATTTGTCGCTTAGGTTAACGGTGTGACTGAGGCAAGGAGGCGTTTCACTGAAAACCCTTTTCACATGCCATGTTACGGGACAGGCAGGAGACAGATGGTGTTCCATGAATGCCAAATTCCAAGCCAGTCTCAGATCAGACGAGAGTATAAATACTTAAGAAGAGGCCGTTGGGAGCAGGGAAGCAGGCAGACTCAAGAGTTGCCGAGCAGGCTGACTTTGGAGGCACCAGGGAAGGAGGAAGGGCATGGAAGGGCGAAAGGGGTGACATGTCCACGAAGGTCCCATCTGCCCTGAGGACTTAAGGCTCCTCCTACCTTCTGGACAGGGCAGAAAGAAGAAATAAAAATCTGGTCACCAGACTTGGGAAGTTCTCTTGACCTGGTCTCACAAATCCAATTGCTCATTTGTGGGAAATCCAAGGCCAGGCGGGCATGTGGAGCTGCAGGATGGATGAGCAGTTAGTCAAATCCAGACTGGGCAACTCCACTGGCCACACTTGCTGCGTTCTTCAACAGGCGCATTCTAAGGAGAAGAAAAGGATTGAGGGGGTGTCTGTAGGTCAAAAGAGCCTTAACACATCAGATTTTTTTTTAAGGGCAAGATTAAACTATAGTTTTTCATCACTTGGGTGGAAAAAGAGAACTCTAAAGAAACATAAGAAAAGGGGTGGTGCCTGTGGCTCAAAGGAGTAGGGCGCTGGCCCCATATACCAAAGGTGGCGGGTTCAAACCCCGCCCCAGCCAAAAACTGCAAAAAAAAGAAAAAGAAAATTCTTAAGAAACGTAAGAGAAGATTTTTATAAAAGTAAAGAAGCTCGTGGTGTACACCTGTAATCCTAGCATTCTAGAAAGTGGGAAGATCATTTGAGGCCAGAAGGTCCAGGCTTCACCAAGCTATGATCACACCTGCTATCCAGCCTGGGCAACAAAGAAAGATCCTGCCTTTTAATTTTATTATTATCATTTTTAAATCAGCTAATCTTTTTTTATTTTTACATATACATGTGTTAATTAGGTTTCCATTTTTTTTTTTTTTTGCCTTCACAAAATTAGGATTTAATAACAATATTAGAATTTAATAACAATAACAATGTTTAAGATAAGGACTAGAAACAAAAACCTCGTAAAGAATGAATGAACAAAAATACATTCAGAAAAGGAATCAGACAATTGCTACATTGACATATTAAGTGATAATAATAATAATGCAAAGAAAGTAACATTTGCATTGTCAAATAAGATTATGTCTATTATAGAACGCTTTGACTTGGAGATTCAGTATAGAGTCATCAGTTAACTTATTACTTTTTTTTAAGTAGCAAAAAATAGACAATATTTATTTTAAAAAGTAAAAGATAATTCAAAATTTTTTTAAACTGACAGTAATAAAATTTTTTTTTAAAATATATTTAACTGGATATTTAAAAAAAAAAAAAAAGGGTGGCCCCTGTGGCTCAAAGGGATAGGGCACCAGCCCCATATGCCAGAGGTGGCAGGTTCAAACCCAGCCCTGGCCAAAAACTGAAAAAAAAAAAAAAAAAAAAGAGGTCTTGGGACAGGGCATGTGATGGGCTTTTGGGGTCAATGGCACAGTTCTTTTCATGGCCCAAATGATGGTTATAAGGGTGTTTGGTTTAATTATTCATTAAACTACACATTTGTGAGGTTTTCTGTATTAAATTTTTTTTTTCCTTTTTGAGACAAAGTCTCACTCTGTTGCCCAGGCTAGAGAGCCATGGCATCAGCCTGTCTCATAGCAACCTTAGACTTCTGGGTTCAAGCGATCTTCCTGTCTCAGCTTCCCAGGTAGCTGAGTCTACAGGCACCTGCTATGATGCCTGACTGGTCTTGAACTCCTGACCTCAAACAATCCTCCTGCCTCAGTCTTTTAGAGTGCTAGAATTACAGGTGTGACCCACTATTCCTGGCCTACATAACAATTTTTTAAAATTGAGTAAAGCATTTCTAAGAGTGACCTGAGTTTCATGCAGAAATGGGTCTTAGATATGGACAGAGATCTTGCTAGAACCCAGCACCATCTTAACTGAGCCAGAGTGATGCCAAAAGGGAAGACTACACCTGCTGATGATGGTAGAAATTAGTTGTGCCTTTCCCTGGCTGCTCAGAAAACATCCCCAAAGGCACAGTGTGACCTGCCTGGTGAGCCATCTCCTTCCACAAATGGCCTCCTCAAACACCGCAGCTTTTATAAAAAAAAAAAAAAAAAAAAAAAAAAAGAGCCAAATTGCAAACTATTCACGTTGTCCCAGGTCCTCCTTGCTAGAGTACCCTGTATTTTTGCATCCTACATCAGCTGGATAACTTAATTTTAGGTAACTTGGCTAAAAGTATATTCAATACCTCTTCAGTTTGCTTTTTAAGATAGAGAGCAATGTGGGTCCAGGGCAGGGAGAAGAAAAGCATGTACATGAAAATCCCCATGCCTTTCTCTCTTACCAATAACCTATGCACTGTGCAGGCCTGGTGCTGACTTTCAGATCACATTCCCAGTTCCTGAGACAGTCACAAATGTTTGTTTTGTAGTAAGGAGTTAAGCATCTCAAACCGTGGGTTCCGGCACTGAATATACATGAGTGCAGCCAGACGTTAAGCAGGATAATAATAAAGCAATAAGTAATATGGTTAAACAAATATGTTCCAAATTGCCCTTGTCGTCTTCAAACATCTAATGCAGATGTCTCTGTCCTTATTAGCCAACTGCTTTGGTCTCTGTCTGCTTTCCCTGGGCATGGTGGAAGCAGCATGTCTTGAAGACAGCTTTTGCACAGAAGGGCTGTCAGCCTCTCTTAAATATAAACAAGTAAAAGTGACTAAGGTCTGTTTTTGTGTGTGTCTGATGCTTTTGATAAATGGTCCCTATAGTAATTCTGGCTTTCTGGCTTTAATGAGTAAGATTTGGACTTTGCTATCCTCATCTGTGTTATTAACTCCACACACAAAGGCAGGGCGGATATGGTGGGAATAACAAATCAAGGATCAGATGCTTCAGGTCAACAGGATATTCACAAATGAACACTGTTCAATGTCATGGCCAAGGTCAAGTGAAAACTGTAACCCTACTTGGCAGAAGGAGAAGAGACATAGGAAGAGCCTTCAAAGTTTAGAGGGAATGAGCCAGTAAAAGTTAGCCAGCATGTACTAGCTATTCTTATAAAAGAGCGACCACTTTAAACAGTTTTCATGATGATCTCTTGCTCAGAATTTGTGGGAGGCTATAACCTCAGCTTCCTAGTACCCTTTTGAAATGGATCATTCCAGATAGCCAAGTTTAACGAATAGCCAGAAGTTCATCTAATTAAACACAAAATACAGTATTTTAAAAAGCTTGTTAAGTGGGAAACCTTTGGGAAAATGTTTTACATAATTTTCGGAATGGATAATAGAAATAGCCATTTACTCAATGAATTCGCTTGAGTGAGTTAACTATCCTGCTGAGCCTCAATTCCTTAACCTGCAGAATGTGCCATGTAGTAAGTACAGCTCATTACTGGCCTCTCTTAGGCCACCAGCCTGGCTCCCATCTTCCATGGTTTTAGACAGACATGATCTGTAAAAATGCTAACATTTCACCTGAAAGGTCATAGGATAGAAGGATACACTTGACTAACTTGGAGGGTCCATAGTTAGAAGGGACTTAGAGGGAATTGGAATGTTTGGGTAGGGCTTGCTCTGAACACTAAGTACATGGCATCCGTGTGATGTGGTTTGAGAACTGGAAGTTTTCTCTGCGATCTACTACTAGAATCTGGATGACCCCTTTGGGGTCAGACATTGATTCTGTAAAACTTTCCTGTTATAAAGGGTCTTGAGGATATGGCAGACATGACAAGACAGCACACAGATTCTTCATCAAGGAAGGATTACACTGCCCAGGGCAAGGACTGGCTGCAGCTTTCAGCTGTCCTTTCAGGCATGGCTTTAGTTACTGATCAAGAACACACTTTTTGGAGCACCCACCAGCCAGTGACTGAGCAAGGGGATGGCAGCTGAGGGCACATTTTTTCTGCATGAGCTTCCAGCCAATGACTGAAGAAGATGGTGGTGTTAGGGCCTGGTGTTTTTGGCCTGATATCGGAGCCCTCAGGGAGAGTGGCTCTGCTGCAATGCAGAGGGTCTGTCAGGTCTGCATCACAGTCTGAGTTCCCGCTACCCAATCTCATTTCCTACTTTATCTTTTCATGTCTTTTTATTCCCCAATAAACCTTTTGTCCACCTAACCCTGTCACAGCATCTGTCTGCTTCCTGCCACAGAATGAATCACACATCAGCTGGGGTGGGGAGGAAGCATTAGCACAGTGTACACTACTGAGCAGTGACCAAGGGTGGGGCAGAGAGCTCTGTACAGTTTAACAAGGACAAGAAACATTGCAAGGGCACAGTAGGGCTGATTTCCAGGCAGCCGGGGGCAGCTCCAAGAGCTGGGGTTTGGAAAAGGGCAGTGCAGAGCAACCCCATCCCTTTCACCATGGGCTGAGCACCAGAGTTGGAGGGACTATAGTTTTTCATCACTTGAGTGGAAAAAGAGAACTCTAAAGAAACATAAGAGTCACATTTACCAGCCAGGAGCAGGGACATACACAAAGGATGCAGGAAAGGAGCTGAATAGTGCTTTGCACAGGTTATCTTCAACCTCACCATAACTCTGCCAAGTTTGATATAAGTAAGAAAGAATGAAACTCCCAAAGGATTAGATACTTGCTCAAGCTAGCAAATAACCAGGGTCTATGTGACTACAGATCCTACAGAGATGCCTCTGGAAAGAATGAGATGAATATTTGTTACTTTTCTGGGTCCAGTCAGCATCATACAGTCCTACTTTTTCAATAGTGAAAGGTGGTTGGGAAGGAGTGGTAAGACTCAGGCTGGCCAATCAGATTACTCAAACCCCCCTGGGCTTCCAGATTGGTGAGGGGTGGGGGAGACCATGTGGTCCAATAGGGCCAATCAGAGTATTTTGAGGGGTTATCTTGGATATTGAGGAAGAGAAGGGTCTGCTTTCTTCTTGCTGGTATTTGAAGCCAAAAGATCTGTTGTGGGACATCTTTCTCCTGTCTGAGGAGGAAGCCATTGTGATGATATGATTTGAGGATATTGCAAATAGATGAAAAAAAGTATTATTTTTAAGCTATTTTCATTTGAGTGGGTCTCTAACATTTACTATCTATGTGTTTTTTAACCAATACAATGCCACTTGTCTAAACTGATTCTTATGGTAAAACTGACAGTTTCTTGGAAAAGTGATTGCTAATCAAAACTAATATTTTTTGGGAGCTGTAACCGCACATCCTCCTCATCCTCCCATTAGGGAGCCTCCTCTCCTCCTCCGAAAACACATTTTGGAGTACCATTCACACCAATATGAAAGCCTCACAATTTAAAAACTATATACGAGAGAGTGGATTAAAGATGGCGGCTGAGTAACAGCTTCCCTGTAACTGGGCTTGGCGAATCTGGGGAGACAAGACTCCAGACATCTCTGGCCGGTGGGATCTGCCTATGATCATCCCTTTGAGGATACAGGGAGCCAGCA